>OV050031.1:137260787-137528816 GCA_920105625.2 Clusia tigrina
CCATACATAATGGCATCGAACGTACTTTCACAGTAATAAAGAATTTCATTGATATCTAAAACCGGTTTTTGTTTTAATTAAAAAACCTTTTGTAGCGCTCTTATTGAAAAACCCGATATATGAAAAATAATTTTTGGAACGTTGCTTAATTTTTGAGTCATCTGAATTAATCCCGACGAAAAGATTTCGAACCATTTTGAGTAAATGGTTATAAGTGAACTTTACCTTTGTGACAACATAAAGTAAATATTTTATTGTTACCTGATGTAATCCCTGAACGGAATCAAAGAATGAACAACGTAATGATAAATCACCATAATTAAATGAATCGAAATTTTGCGGAACTAAATTTAACGCCACCTTATTGGAATCAATTAAAATTTCGTTCGAATTATTATTCACTATTGACTACTTCTATGTAATCTCATATTATTTCGAACACTTCTGCGTTCTACGCGACCTATAATTCTTTTTCGACGCGGCATAATTTTACTATATTTCGAATATTTTGCAATCTGCAAAATTTCTTCTAGTCGTTCATAAATGTACGTTTTGTCCGTAAGAGAGTAATCGCTCATATTAATTTGAAAGCAGCTGAGAGTGTTTTTGGATTGTTTCGCTACGTTTGTTTCGTCAAGACTAAGCGGAACTTAAAGGCTCACATTGATTTATACTCTTATATAGTTTGAAAGTAGCTTTTCGCTTCGGAATTTTTTTGTCACGCTACGTTTGTTAAACGGGCCTTAATACAAGCCACTGTGTGCATCTTTTTTCTGAAATATTAATTTTTCTTTGTGACATGTCATGAATACATTAACTTCGATATTTAACTGAAGGGCTTCACAATTTTGCATTGCAACATTTTTTTTAACTTTTTAAATTTTCCGTGCTCATGCAATTTTTATACCCTTTACCTTTAAAAAAGATAAATAGGGTATACTAATTTTGTGCTTTTGAGAGGCGTTGCAATTTCCAGAAGGAGGCATGGTAGGTATGGACATATATATATACAGATACGATCAGAATCACTTTCTAAGCTATTTTTATTTTGTCCGCCCGTCTGTCCTTCTGTGGCCACTTTTTTTCTACGCCCTTACAGCTATCTTAATGAAATTTTGCAAAATTATAGTCTGGACAAAGATACAGAACCAGATTGCTATATGGGCCGATTTGGACAAAGACCACACCTACTTCCCATATAAGGAAGGTTTTTCACCTTAAAATGACTATAACTTCGATGCAATTGATGGAATCGTGAATTAGGGTCCTACTAAACACTATGTATATAAACTACTAAACACGGTATATATATTTAACTGCTAAGCCGCCCACTATTAACAAATATTAATAACTTAAGATCTGGTAGAGATTTACGGACGAAATTTTACGGGAAGGAACATGTGGACATTATATATATAATTTTTGAATGGGGTCTACAAGATCATATAGAAGCTTTAGAATTCGATACGACAGAAGTAAATACTGGGCATTTCAATGGAACTTGTACAATTATTGAAAACACATTGGAAAGGGATCTTTTGTATTTAGCTTGTAGGCATCAATTTACGAACTTTTTCTTAAAAGTGTTTTCAATGTTAAAATTGGTAAGTCTGAATGTTCAACTTTTTCAGCGATTTCAGAACCCTTGGCCTAAAATAAACATTGCTAATTTTAGATTTGGCATCGAAAATGAGAAATTTACGAACTTGTTGTTAGATTCGGCATCGAAAATGAGAAAGTGGGGAAAGCGTTGGTAGAGCGAATTACCAGTTTCCTTAATAAAATTCTTGAAGAAAAATAACCTCGGGAAGATTATAGGCAACTTATCGAGCTTTCATTAATATTTATAGGAATAGCCGCTGTGGCTTAAAATTTATATCGCCAGGAGCTATGGTGCATCACGCTAGATGGACGGTAAAAGTAATATATACTTTGAAAATATATTTATTATATATGAGTTCAAATGCTCAGCAGAAGAAGAAAATGCTCTTTGCGATATATCGATTTTTATTGTAAAAGTATACGCTGAAGTTTCGTTTGGTCCTTCGACACCAATAAAAGCTTCGTTCCAAGATATCACTTTTTTTTCTAAACTCAATCAGTACCAAAAGATTGATAGTGATATTTCTCGCGTAGCTTTGGAGAAATTCTGTAACCATTTTTGGTATTTAATCTCAGAGCTTGTTGCATTGGCATTTTTTGATTCAAATATATCAATTGAAACAAAAAAAAGAATGATTTTGTGGCTGATGATGTGGAATTCAATTGTGTCCAAAAAAACTAAATTGATTTTCAATCGCTTCAATTTGTGCGACGATTTTTTAAAATCGAATTCCTCAAAATGGCATGAAAATAAGAGCTATATTGAATGTACAAAAATTCTTATAAGTTTAAAAGTAGTAAACGATACGGCAGAAAGAGGAATTAAACTAATGCAGGATTATGATATTTTATCAGATGAAAAACAAAAACAATTCATTTTACAAATTGTTACCGATTACCGTCGTCGTTTCCCAGACTGTAATAAGGATACTTTGTCACAGCATTAATAAATATTATGTAAAAATAAAAGCAAACGATTATTTTAGTTGAATTTTGAAGTAAATAAAAATAATAAAACTTTCGGTGTAAAATAAATAATAGCTAAGAAATTGAGTAACAACTAACCAACTTTTGAGCAAAAACACATTTAGATAAAATATCACATGAATTACTTTTTTACTGAAACTAATCGAAAGGAGGGGGGGGGGGGGGCCATTGGTAAAATTCCGCCTTGAGAAAATAAGTGGCACCCTAGTGGTGACATTTTCTAATTTTCTAGTTCAATACACTAGTTGCATGTAAACTGCCACAACAAAAGTTAAGACACACAACAGTAATCGTAGCAGTGTGCACATAAAGAATTTAAATAACAGTTGCAGTATTAAAAGAAATTGAGTTCAAAATAAATAAATAGCAAATTGTATTAAGAGTAAATTTAAACCGAAGATAAAGTGTAAATTGTAATCATTAAATAAAGTTAAATTATTAGAATTACAGCACAATCCCACGGTATGAATTTTGCATGAAGAGTTTGTAGAAATTGTCAAGAAGAGAATTTCGGAACAATATTTTGTTTGATATAGGGATCATTTTATAAGCAATTTAAATTTTTAATACTACTTAAAGCTATGGGTAACGAAATCCAGCCAGAACTTCAACAGAACGGTAAAAACGAAATTGCAATGAATTCACTTCTGAATACGCTAAAAGATGCCCGAGCACTTCTTAGAAATGTTAATTTCGACATAGAAACACCAACAACAATACCAACTTCAGCAAAAACAATAAGAACAGCTCTCTGAAGCAAAGCCAAAAGATATGGACTACTGTCTTGGTCCGTCTGTTTGTAACACAAACCAGTTATCTGAGCTTAGCGTAATTGTTGGTGATCTGGAAGTCTCCTAGCTATGACGCAACACTATAAACCTCCTCCAGTATATATACTCCTATATTCAGTAAAAAACATTCAGCCATTAAGGACGATGAGCTAAGAGTTCAAGCAGAAATGAATGAGAAGTATAGAGTGATTAAGAAAGGCACTCTCAAAGAAAAATACAGAATTTCACATCTACAAAATCGAAAAGAAGACAAGTTCAACCTCAACGTATTTAACATCTGCAGTAAACAACGAAAAACCTTTGACACTATTTTTTTTTTTTCGTAGATCTCAAGCAAATGAAAAACAGCAAAAAATATAGGAAGTTATCAATCTTTTGTATACAAAGATAATATTCGAACCACCAAGAAATAGATATTTGGCAGTGATACACTAAAGCATACTGCTCCTATATTTCAAATTGTGTGAAGTACAAGGGTAATCATTAAACTGCCGAATGTAATCGCAAAACAAAATCTCAAGATATTCAGTATATTCTTTGTAATGGAAATCATCCAGCTAATTAAACTTTTGCACTGTCTTATAAGCATATACAGGAAAAGTATTTTAATGCAAAAGGAAGAGAATTGTACGAAGCAATTATCAACGCTAATCTACAGTCATTATCTAAAGGAGAACCAACGTATTTGCCTACATACATTTATAAATCACCAGAAGATGTCTTCAATTTTTGCATTCTTAATAAAAAATCAGACAAACATCAAATCATGTCTTTCTTCTGATCATATCCAAGTACTACTAATTTAACGCACTCTGCCCTCCCTGCATAGTAAAGCAAAAAAAAATATTTATAAATTCTTCATATTTTTCTTCTGACCTATCAAGCTATAATTTAATCTTAACATTGTCGGTTTCTAACATTTTTGTCTTGACTGATTATAATATTTAATGGCTTTAGAATATTGATCCCCATTAAACCATCATATTCAGAATGAAATTGGTATTCCAAGAACTCAGCATTGTCATTTAACTGGTTAAATTCTTTAAAAAGTAGTATCTTTACTTTTTTTAAAATATTAATTTTATTATCGATAGTTTTGAATTGAATTGCTTTCTAATGGGATTTGCCATTTGGGATTGCAAACTCCTGGATTCACTATACTCGATGTTGCACCAGTATCTATTAAAAACTTTAACTTTCGTATGGGTGTACTGATTATTATATAGGGTAAGATTGAGGTTTCGAGGCTTTTCATTGAAAAGTTTCTTCAATATTAGAAATTCTCCTATTAATTGTTGACGGTTCAACGTCTATTGGCTCTGTTGTATTGTTATTATTTTGTGTTCTACCGAGATAAGTATTCTGATTCCTAAATGTACCTACATTTTCACTGTTACGATTATTATAAAGTCTTGGATTGTAGTTGTGGTTATTTCTAAATGTTTCACGATTATTAGTGTTATAATGTGTGCCTTGATTATGATTATCATTATATCGTGTACCGGAGTTATTACTATTATAGTTTTTATGAGTGTAACGTGATTGATTGTTAATATCTTGTTGACTTATATGTTGTTTATAAGAATTATTTTTATTGTGTTTATAGTTATTATCATAAATTCTATTTTGTTTGTTGCTTTTAAAATTATTTTGAGTATTCTGCTTCAAACTTTGATTACTTCGTATAAAAGCATATCCAGTTTGGTGCAGAGTGGTCATCGCTTCTTCCAAATCATTGGTTTTTACTGCCTCCCTCTATTTTAGTTTTAGTATTTAATCTTCGCAACATTGCATTAAGATCATTATAATATTCAAAACAATTTGTTTTGAACGATAAGGATCTTAATTCGTCATATAGTTGATCGATACTTAATTTGTCTTCAAAGTTATAATATAATAGTTTTTTTGAATCCTCCCAATTTTTGATTGAGCTATGGTTTTCAATAACTTGCGCGCTGGCGCAATCAATGGCGTTCTTCGTACCACACCTACGAAAGCCGTTTTTCCCATGCTTCATTGGCTCTCTTCGGGGCTCCTGGTTAAGCAGCAAGCCAAGTTGACAGCGATTAGACTTACCGCTCTTTCGCATTGGCGCTTAACCCTGACGGGCCATGCCTCTATTCTGAATCAGGATCCACCTGTTTCCAACTTTACCTATTACGTATGGGTCTATCCCGGTTTGAACAGGGAGACCGACCTCACTATTCCAAGCAGAAATTATATCTACACCGACGGTTCCAAACTTGGAGGTAGAGTCAGCAGCGGTATCTTTTCCGAAAAACTGATCTTAAAATCTCCCTACCTACGAAGGCGAATATATTTTTGAAGATGCGTAGTTTGGATGTCAGTAGGATACCTTGGAGGTTTACTTTCTGGGTTGGTGCTCTGTGGAAGAGGATTGTTTGGCCTTAACGAAAAATCTTCTATTACTCAGTTACGACTGTAGGATTTTATGTGAATCTGGAGCCAACAAGGTTTTAATATTTTAGATAAGTCCTTCGTGCCAAATTTTGTTGAAAGACTGCGCATCTATAAACACTGCGGGGCAATATCTCTATCTTTATAAGGAGTTCTTATTTCATTTGGGATGCGATGAACTTTCTCAATCGTGGTATGGTTTTTGCGACCCCCGACCTGGTAACCTCGGGTGATATTTTTAACAGCCAAGAGTGGTGGCAATTTATACAACAGTATCTTTTCAAAAAAATTGTAGGATCATGATTTTTTGAAAAAGCTTCCCTTTTTTGTGGGAAATATCCGCGTCCCAATAACGTTTTAAAGATGTTAGTAAGATAAAATAGTACATTTGCAGGTAGCTCTATAATAATTTTAGGCGTGATAAGATCGTGACCCACGGATTTGCGTGGTTTTAAGTCAGACCCTACTCGTTTGACGCACTTGGGCTTAATATTAAAGAATTTTTTTTTTAATTTTATTTTATTTTATTAAAGCTTACATAGTGAAAACAATTATTAAATAAGCTATACTAAGCAGCGCTAGCAGCAGGGGCTTTCGGCTGGCTGTTGAATGAGGGCTTTTTTAGATGCGGCGGAGTAAATCAGTATCCCTGAGAAAATTGTAAATTTTGGTGATATTGTCGGCAGTTGGATTCATGAGAAGTAGAAGTGGATCGTTATTATTAAAATTTTGATGTCTCTGGTTTTCCAGTTCAGGACAAAAAACTAATAAGTGTATCACGCTGACTGTTGATTCGCAGAATGGGCATTGGCTAAGACGACTACCATCCAATAGTTGTGCGTAAGTGATGATAGTGTGTCCAATACGAAGACGAGTATAAGGAGTGATATAGTTAGCCGGAATGGATGTCGGGTAGCAAGGTTTAGAGCGGTTAAGGTTGATTCTTGAATAGTGGTGGTTATACCTCATCCACTCAACCGCTATCTTAGTATTTCTCTGCTGAGCTATAAAGCGATGGATATCACTCTTTATGAAGAAAATGGAGGTAGTTGTGGGAAAGTTTATCATTTCTTTGGCAGTTGTATCCGCAAGTGTATTGCCAATGATGCCCGAATGGCCAGGCACCCACATGATTCTAAGCTTGTTTGGAAAAGCCATCAGAATTTCTCTTATGCCACCAATCAGGTAGTTAGAATTACTACAGTTTTTTAGTGCTTGAAAGCAGGACAAGCTGTCTGTGCAAATGACGTACTTTCCTTTATTTTGTTTGGAGTACTGGACGGCGTGAATAATTGCTGTGGCTTCCGCAATGAAGACTGAACAAAAAGGAAATAGCAGACCATATGATATTGGCTTATCTTTTTCTCTCACTGCAGCGAAGGTTGTGTTGGCTGCTTTAGATCCGTCAGTGAAAATGAATTGCCAACCTCTCGATTTGAAGAGAGCTGCTACTTCCGAGAATCGGGCTTTATATACAGAGCTTGGAGTGCTGGATTTAGGAAGATGAATCAGGTCGTTGATGAATGATGATTTCTTCAATGACCATGGGGGGTGATGATTCTTCCAAGGTAGAGATATTTTAATGGGTAACTCATTTTCTTTCGCAAACATGGCGCATTTATAAATTGAAGATGAGATCTTTGGCAATCGTTTTCGTGACGCAGCTGAGTAGAAATCCTTTTGCAGAGCGAAGTTGGCGCTGAGGATTAGCTTCGGATAAAGTTTACGGATGCTGTCTTCCATGTTATCGTTTAAGAAAGGAAGTCCAGATTCGGCCAAGATGTTTTTTATGGGTGACGTAGGAAATGCACGCAGAGATCTACGAACGGCAGTGTGGTAAGGTGCAGCCAGCATCTTAAGATTATTTTTCGCGTGGTGTCCATATATTGCTAATCCATAGTTGATGATCGACAAGATGAGAGCCCTGGTGACATTCACGAGTAGAGCCGAACCGATTAGCGAGCGCTTACTTGATAGATATTTAATAATATTTAAGTTAGCATAGAGTCTGTCTCTAACATATTGACAATGTTGTTTGAATGAGTACTTAGAGTCTAATACAATACCAAGAAACTTAAGGCTATTTGTACATGAGATATTAACATTATTAAAGGTAAGCGTGGGGTTATTACAATGTCGTTTCTTACAAGTATGTTGCAATTTGGATTTAGAAGATGAAATTGAAGCGCCTGAAGAACGGGACCATGTGGATAAGAGGGACAGGATTTCAGCAAAGGACGACATAACCGTAGTTAAGTTGGAAGATTTTGAAAATAACAATATATCTCCGCATAGATTTGATGCCCGACATTGGGGAAATCAGATAAGCTAATGCTGATTTCGTCAAATGCGATAATAAAGAGGATAACCGAAAGGGGGGAACCTTGCGGGGTGCCGTTATCAAGAGGGCGAATAGGGGAGGAGACATTGGATATGAGAACACTAATTTTACGGTTGGAGAGAAATGATTTTACAAAGTTGTATATACGAGGACCAACCTTCCATTTGTTAAGTTGCGTTAATACAACATGGATACCAATCCGATCAAACGCTTTTAAAAAATCTAACGAGATCAACGATATGTGATTTTTGCAGGACAATGCGTCAGAAATAAAGTGATCCAGGTACAAGAGTGCGTCAATTGTTCCCTGCCCCTTCTTGAATGCAACCTGGTTATGGTGAATAAGTTTGTTTGTGTGGACGTACCAAGAGAGCCTGGTAGCAATGATTTTTTCCATTAATTTACCTAGACAGGGCAGAAGAGATATAGGACGGTAGCTACTAACTTCGCACGGAGGTTTACCAGGTTTTAAAATGGGAATGACAGCACTTGTCTTCCAAGGAATGGGGTAGTTGCCAGTACTGAAGATTTTATTATAATGAATGAGAAGACGGGAGAGAAGGAAGGGAGGGAGGTGTTTAATGATGGGGTAAGATATTTTATCAATCCCAGGTGTTTTGCCTTTGACTGCTGAGAGTGCAGAATGGAGTTCAAGTAAGGATAAATCAGCATCTAACAACTTGGCCGATGGAGATAGGTTCGAAGGCGGATAGCGGGTGGAAGAGAGCAGAGAAAGTTTACTAGCGGAGAATTCAAGAGGGAAACTGGGATCGGAGGAAGAGTTGGAAAAATTACAGGCAAATTCTAGGGTTATATCTTGTGGATACAGTAGATTACCACGAGAGGAGTTAAGGGAAGAGATAGGGAAGAAAGATGGTAGACCAGATAGTCTTTTTATGTCAGCCCAGATTTTTCTTGGGGAAGAAGAGGTATTGATTTGGCTAGTTAATTTTTGGAAGCAGAGAAGTTTGGCAGCTTTGGCTTTGCGGCGAAATATCGCATTGGATTTTTTGTACTCGATGAGGTTTGAAGAGGAGCGAATACGTTTGAATTCGCGCCATGCCAGTTGTTTGCGTTGCCTTAGTGCCAGAAGTTGATCGTTCCACCATAAGGGTGTTGGTTTGACTGGTTTGGAGGAGGATTGAGGGATAGATTTATTAGCAGCGGAGCGGATGATTTTTTGGATTCTCGAGGTTTCCTGATAAACATTTGGAGAGATGGGGAAGGAATTTGAGTGTATTATGCAGTCGTGTTCGAACTTGTCCCAGTCGGCCAAGTCAGTTTTAAAGCGAATTCTGTGTCTGAATAGGGATGTAGGGCGGGGCGAGGGAATTTTAGCGAGGATGGGAAAATGATCGCTACCGTGTAGGTCGTCTATGCGGCACCAAGATGCTCTGGAGAAGAGGGATGCGGAACAGAGGGAGAGATCAATATGTGTAAAGGTTCCATGAGTGGAAAAATGAGTGGGAGAGCCATCGTTAAGAATTATGCTGTTGGAGATTAGGATGGTGTCTTCAATGGTACGCCCCCTAGAATTAGCAGAAGCCGAACCCCACAGAGGGCTCCAAGCATTAAAGTCGCCTGCCAGTATGAAAGGATTAGGCCTGAGGACAAGAAGGCTACTGAAATCTGTAGTTGAGAAAGAATGGTTGGGTGGGGAATAGGCACAGATAACTGTGATTTTAAAGGGAGTTTGGATTTCTATGGCTAGAGAGGAAATGTTGGATTGGATGTGGGGAAGGGTAATGTGAGGTAGGTTTCTCTTCACAAGAATGGCAATTCCCTGTTTGCTAGTAGTAATATGAGGGAGATTGGAGAAATGTCCAATGTAGGCTTTGGGGGTATAAGCTGAAACATTGTGTGCGAGATGAGTTTCATTTAATAGCACAATTGAGGGGTTGTGTTTTTTGATTAACAATTCAAGATCAATATAATTATTAAAATAACCGTTCATATTCCATTGAAGGAAAGAGGTCATACTGAAAAGAAAGAAAAAAGTTATATGAATATGTGGTTACATTAAATGTAGACCATGAATACGTTATTTTATTTTCAATGAGGGTGAAAGTAAGCTATGTGCATCAGGGAGGAGAAGAAGATCTTGGGAAAGAGTGGATACGGACAAGTGATTGGTTTTAGAGGGGATAGAGGGGGTGGAACTAGTGCTAGGTAGTGGGGTGGATACGGTAGAGCTAGGTAGTGGGGTGGATACGGTAGAGATAGACGAAGGTAGAAGGGAGGAAATTAGAGTTGATTTTTTTGAGGTATCATTCTTGTTACTAGGTGTTTTTAAGGTAATATTGGAGGTTGAAGGCTTGCCTTTGTATTTAGGAGTTATTTCTTTAATATTGATGGTAGACTTTTTAGCTACGCTGGCAAAAGAATTTTCATTATGAGTAGTGGGGAGCTGATTTTTGTATTTTGTGACTGCGTCTCGCATACTGCATTTGGCGATGGTTTTGATTTTCAGGATTTCTTTTGATTGCTGATATTTCGGACAAACAATGGAATACGAAGGATGATCACCAGCACAGTTGGCGCACAAAACTCTTGTGCAATCAATGGGCGAAGAGTGGTCAGGGGGAAGATTGCACGTTCCACAAGCTGGGGGATTGCGGCAGTGTGCCCCAGTAATTGACAGACTTTGCAGCGCATTGGATTAGGGTAATACGGACGGACATCAAGGGTTCTCCAGGCAACTTCAATTCTCTCGGGTAGGTAGTATTTATCAAAAGTTAACAATATTGCGCCGGTAGGCTTGCGTGTGCCCTCAAAAAAGAATTTATTATATGTTGTGTTACAGAATGAGAGCGTTTCAAACTTTCTGTTATTAAGATTTGGCTGAAAGACGCTAGCCAGTTGTTGAGCGAAGAATCTGTTTTCTTCTTCATCACTTCTTGCCCAGGTATCATTTGGAAGTCTAATCGGTGCTTCATTTTGCAGTGGGCCCTTCGAATTTTTAGTCGGCTAAAAATTGAACGTTTCTGGCTAGTTCCTTTCTTTTTTCTTCTACCAGCGCATCTTTGAGAGCTTTTTCTTCGGTTTTTTAAGATGTGGTGACCCTTTTGGATCTCACCAACAGTTTCTGTTTCATAAGAGTTTCTATATGAACTGCTTTTCTAACAGTATTTTTGCATAGGTTTAATATTGTTACGAAATTGCCCTCTTGACAATTTACTCTATTACAAAATTGCCCTCCTGACAATTTCTCTAACTCTCTGTACTCGGACTCGTACCACTGGATTGTGTAGAAGTCAAACAATCGCTGGTTAAATTAAAATAATTAGCTTTATTTAATTATTGCTATTTACACATTTAATATTATGCTTAAAGTTTACTTAGTTATTATTTGCACTTTATTTCACAAACCATTAGTCACTTTATTTAATAATGAATTTCACCACTTTGTAAATCACAAATACTGCTGCTTTGATTATAATGCTAGATGTGCACACTGTTACGGTCTCTGATCTACTGTATTCGACTTTGAACAGTCTTGTCGCTTTTATAGTTTTCGAATGGTTGGTGTAGAAACTTCCACGCTATTCTCGTATATTCTAGAAGCTTCTATCCTCTTCGACAGAAGTCGAGAATATTCTTTTTGATATTACCGACAGATGGTTCTTGAATAAGCTTTTATTCGAATAGTTCGCATCTTGACTCACAGGGGGCACTCATTCTCCAGATGGGATCCTAAAAGTATGCAATCCCGTTTCACTGATATGCAATCACGTTTCACTGCCCTCCGCTTAATCTTGTTCGTCCCGAACAAGGATAGTATTGCAACCTTTATAAGGAGATAACCTCTCTAAATGAACGATTTTCATTTTGCTCCTGGCATTTCTCGCCAACTGGATGCGGTATACTACATCGTTGAGCCGCTTTATCACCTTATAAGGGCCTTCCCAGTGTGTTTGCAGTTTTGGCGATAATCCCTTTTTCCTTTGCGGATTATGAAGCATAACTAGCTGCCCTTCCTGAAATCCCTTGGAGTTTGCTCGTACATCATATCTCGCTTTCCTTTTATCACTCATCAGTTGTGTACGATTTCTGCTGTTTCCATAAATTTCATTCAACTGTCCTCGTTTTTTAGGTATACAATTGCTGCATGGAAGTACTGTAGATGACTCTTTAGTCCATTCTTTCGCTATATCGTCGGGTACCTTTTGATTAGCTCGTATCTTGCTTTTCGTGACTCGCGGTTGCCTCTCACAGTTTACAATTGCTGAGATTCCCTGGCAATTTCCAATTACCTTCTTTTTCGCTATGGTTTCAGCGGTATTTGAAATATTCACTACTTTTTCTGGTACGATTCGGCTCTTATGCTTCCCAACATCTCCGCTCATTTTGGTCCGTATAACTGCCTCTGACTTGGGTGCTATTTTTGTCCGCCGTGATACAATGGCTTGTTTAACACCTCTATACTTATCCTCACCCATGAATAACGGTATTTCGGTGTTCGCATATTTCAGCACTCGGCTTTTGAAATCTAGTGTGAATCCATTCCGAATCATGATATCCACACCTAAGATTACTTCATCCACAATATCCGCAACTATAAACTCGTGCTTCACTGTTGTGGTGCCGATAGTGATTTTCCGTGTAACTTTTCCAAGTACCGGTGCATCATCTCCAGTTGCCGTACGCAAACTTATTCCATGAAGCGGTTCGATTCCCCGAACGAGATCCCTTCAAATTATGGAATGTGATGCCCCCGTATCCAATGTTACCACCATTTTTCTTCCGCTTATTACACTGTTGACAATTAGGCTCTTATTTTTCCGCGCCATCTGAGAAACGAAGATTCTTGGGCCATCAGTTGTGGGAGTCCGTTCATTTCCCGGCTTGACAATCTTTTCCGATTCCCTAATTCGGACTTTGTCTTGCTTTGGCAATCTTACCGGAGTGTGTGCTGCATAACGTTTCCATCTCAACTGACAATCACGAGCCATGTGCCCCACATCACCGCGGGTAAAGCATTTGCCCGTGAAACTTTGTCTGTTCTCGACTCTTATCTGACGGGCTGTGCATTCTGACCGACACACCAATGCTGCTGTCTCTGATAACAAAGCGCTAGCTACTGTCTCCATATGTAGCTTTCGGATTAGTTATTGCAGAACGCTTTATCTCCGCATCGCGAATGCCATATACGAAGGTGTCCATAATACACCTCTCAGTGATCTCTCCTGGGTAGGCAAGATGAGCCAACCGCTCCACTTCCGCCGCAAACTGTTGTAGAGGCTCACCACTCTTCTGTACCCGTGTTCGTAGCTCTACTTGGTACATCTGCTTCCGGTGTTCACTACCATACTTGCGCTGAACGGCATTCATCAAGCTTTCATAGCAGTCTCGCTCACTTTCTGAGATAGTTTGAAGCACATCAGCGGCAGCACCTTTCAATGAAACGGTTAATGCAGCCACTTTTTCGCGAGCACTCCAACCATTTGTACTAGCGGTAGTCTCAAACTGCATTCTGAACACGCTAAATGTCGTGGTTCCATCATAGGTAGGAGGCTTCAGTTTCATTGAAGTTAAAGCTGGCATAGGCAATGCACCTCCCTGTAGTAGGTGAATTCTTTGCTCTAATTCGTTTTGCTTTTGCTCGTTCGCAATTAATTTTTGTTCTACAGATTTTTCGAACGATTCCTGCCGTGTCTCAATTTCACAAACCTTCCTGTCTACCATCTCGGACATTTCTTTCATCTGCTGTGAGTTTTGTTCCGCTAGTAGAGCAAGTCGTATTTCACTCTGCTGTAACTGTTCTTTAACATCCTCTCTGACAGCTTGAGCATTTTGTTGTAATCGCAACTGCATCTTCTCATCGGCTGCTTGAGAATTTTGTTGTAACTGCTGCTGCATATCCTGTTTAAAGGATTGCATTATCCCGATAAGTGCGCTCATGTCAAAGTTACCCGTGTTAGGTTCTTGTGGTGTTTCTTCGTGGCGAGATGTCGTTGGCTCTTCACACTGGAATTCATGCTCATCGACGTCTATACCCTGCTCCTCTAAAGCGCTTCTTAATCGCACCTGCAGCTCCGCTTTAAGCCCTTGTGTTTGCAAATTTAAGCGCTCAAGCTCCTTCTTGAGCTGCTCCAATCTCAGTTTTTCGAATTTAACCATTGTTTATTACAGATACACAATCCCACTTCTGACACCAATTGTTACGAAATTGCCCTCTTGACAATTTACTCTGTTACAAAATTGCCCTCCTGACAATTCCTCTAACTCTCTGTACTCGGACTCGTACCACTGGATTGTGTAGTAATCAAACAATCGCCGGTTAAATTAAAATAATTAGCTTTATTTAATTATTGCTATTTACACATTTAATATTAGGCTTAAAGTTTACTTAGTTACTATTTGCACTTTATTTCACAAACCATTAGTCACTTTATTTAATAAGTAATTTCATCACTTTATTTAATAATGAATTTCATCACTTTGCAAAATTACAAATACTGCTAATACTGCTGCTTAGATTAAAATGCCTGATGTATACACTTTTACGATCTCTGATCTACTGTCTTCGAGTTTGAACAGTCTTGTCGCTTTTATAGTTTTCGAATGGTTGGTGTAGAAACTTCTACGCTATTCTCGTAGTTTCTAGAAGCTTCTATCCTCTTCGACAGAAGTCGAGAATATTCTTTTTGATATTACCGGCAGATGGTTCTTGAATAAACTTTTATTCGAATAGTTCGCATCTTGACTCACAGGGGGCACTCATTCTCCAGATGGGATCCTAAAAGTATGCAATCCCTTTTCACTGAGCTAACACTTTTCAATATATATATATATATACATGGATATATATATATATATATATATATATATACATGCATATATATATATATATATATATATATATATATATATATATATATATATATATATATATATTATATATATATATATATATATATATATATATATTATATATATATATATATATATATATATATATATATATATACTAGCTGACCCCGCAGGCGTTGCCCTGCGTGAAATTATGTGTGTCGCTCGCTGTACTGCATTCTCTGGGTTGAAATACACTCTTTGGCCATTCTCCAAATGAACTGCGAGATGCACAACAGTCGGAAAACGCTCATGAATTACAAAAGAAAATATTCTCCAAAGCGCTTCATTGCAGTTCACGTATCGACCCATTTGATACTTGCTGATCTCATCTCGTTCAAGGCCAATAACCGCCATGTCGCTTCCTTTGGTGGCGTACTTGCAAACGTATTTGATCGATTTCACAGAACTGCAATACTCAACATTGATATGAGTTTTGAATGTCTTAGACAATATTGGCGAATATGGTACGATCCATGTGTTGTCAACTTCGATATTCACTCCTCTAAATTCAATGCTGAATGTTCTGCCATTGTTGTCTGATGAGCGACGCCGATAGAGGGGATATCCATCATTTCCAGTTTGCGGTTCCGAAAGAAAAGCACGTGGATAGTGTTTCGTGCATTTATTGTCAGACATTCAAACCGAAGTGGGATTGTAGTGTCCGCAAGGTCCATGAACCATATTGGTTTTCACCACTTCGTATAATTCTGGATCTATCTCTGGATCAGGAATTTCCGCAGATATGATGTCATCAATTTGATCTGGTGTAATCTTGTCCACCATCCAAAGAAGAATGTGTGCGTGCGGCAAACCTCTTTTTTGCCACCCATCGAGCATCTAACAGCACCATATATAGGTTGCTTCACGATAAAGTCTATCAAATATCGTAGCTGTTGTTTGAAAACTCGTGCTGTGACATCGTGACGATCGCTTGCTGATTGACCGCGATTCAATAATTCCGTTATCTGTGGGCATTTTGGATTGCAAGTGAATGTAACAAACAAATCCGGCCGTCCATAATTCCGCACGTATGTCATCGCATCCTGCGAGTACTCGTGCATGTGCCTTGGGCTGCCAATGTATGTTGATAGCAAAATAGTGAGTCGGCCAAGGTTTGTCACATCTTCATCGCTATTGACCGCATCTCGCAAGTGAATATACTCTTCAGATCGAAGCTTGGTCTAATTGAAACGAATAAAATTGAGGCGTTCTGTCTCCATCGTCACGTACACATCAACTGCATACTGTTGAAATAATCGGCGATATCTCAAGAGAATCATCAATCGATACGCGTAAAAGTTCATTGCACTGACCTTCTTATTTGTATCGACACCTAAAAGTTAACAAAAAATGAAGTTACAATCAAGAGTGTTTGTTTTTCTTTTACTAACCATTGGCAGGATTGATCAGGTTGTATCTCAAGTGATATCCATCTTCACCACGGCAGAACATAAGCGGATATTGTAGTGAGTCATACGATCGATGAGTTTCACTGATTCGCTCTAATGCATCTCCAGCTCGACGTTCAATAACAATATCACGGGATTTTAAATTATCGCCAACAACAAGAATTGATATTTCATCGGCCGTCGGTGCATTATATTGCCGTTCATGAGTGCCTGCTGGTCGTTTGTCCGCTTTTATTTATGATTTATTATTATTTTATGAAGATTCTGTGATCATCAGATGGCATCCTTGGACTTGGTCAATTGTTGAGTGGTTTGTCCTGAACCTGAACTGGTTTTTAGGAAGGTTAGGTTTTTCAAAGACTTTTAAGATCATCGGCAGCACAGATATTGGTCGGTATGAGGCTACATTACATGTCGGTTTGCCCGGTTTGAGGATCATTATAATTTCTGATATTTTCCATATATAAGGGATGTATTTAAATTTGAATACGGCGTTTATTATTTCAGTAATCTTGAGAGTATTTTTTTTTATCTGTTTCAGCAATTCTGTATTTATTAAATCAAAACTTGGGGATTTGTTTGATTGGGGCCATTGTTAATGATTTCGGAAACTTCCTCGTCATAGTACATGGGATTTCTGTATCTAGGTCAGTCCGTTCTTTTTGCTTGATGAAGGTGTCGCTTAGTTCTTCGTTTATTGTAAATATACATGCAAGGTGATCAGCGAATACTTCAGCTTTCTCCGCATCACTTCTGGCCCATTTGTTGTTGTTATCTCTGATTGATCGGTTTTGTGCAACTGGTCTTTTTAAATTTCGGAGTACATTGCCACAGGGAATAGTTTGAGCTTCTTTCGTTAGATAATTGACTATTATAACTGTTGAATTCATCATTCTTTGCTTGTTTGATTACCAAACTCAATTGTTTGGTTTTTTTATTTAAAGTTGCTTTATCAGAAGCGGACCTTCTCTGGTGCCACCTTCGACGAATTTTTGGTTTTTCTTGGATTAGATCTCTTATAAATTTAGGATATTTATGTCCTTTTACAATTCTGCTATATCTTGGTGTGCTATTCCATGCTGCCTGTTGATTTCAACTATTCAACTGAACTGATGTGTCGACTGGTTTTCGGAAATATTCCCAGTCCGTTGTTTTGTTTGACAAAAAAGGTGATTTTTCTATCTCAATAATATTCTCACTTAAGATACACCTGTGAATGATCAGAACAAAGTTCTAATCCATTTGCTTAATTATGAAAAAATCGAGTAAATGAGGAATTTTTTCGGGATCTGTTGGTCACTATGTTGGCTTACCAGTGCAGATAAAGTGATAGCCTCTATTTTGAATAGTAAATAAACGTTCTCTACTTTTAGTATTTATTAGCCTGGATCCCCAGTGTGTATGGTTTGTATTGAAGACTCCTCCTATAATAAAACGATTTTTGCATTTGTTCATAAGATCTACATACTGACTACATTTGATAATGTGTCTTGGAGGAGTATATACAGCCATCAGTGAAATTATTTGTCCGGTATCAATGGTTTCAGTAGTTGTCTGGAATTCCTCTCTGCAAGTTTTTTCTTCTTCAAAATGTTTGAGAGTTGTTTTTATTGCAATAGCACTACCCCCTCGTGCACAATTGCTTGTATGTATAGTGTGGTATATATCGTAATTATTAAATTTTAAATATGAATGATTTGTCTAGTGAGTTTAAGATAACAGATAATATTTCTATATATAAGTCGCTTCTCTAGTGAACCATAAAACATTTCTTGGTTATTTAGTTTATTCAGTATTTGAGAAAGTATTTCACTTTGACTTTCAATGAGCATAGGTTAATCTGCTATTTGGGTCTTCTTTAGATTTGTCTTTATCAGTAGACTTATTTCTAACTGTTTCGATGTTGAGGTGTGACCAGTTTTTTCACGCCAAGATCTCTGTGGAGGTCTGACATTCATACGTATCAGGGTGCATTGACTATGTTCCATAGAACTTTGTTTTGAAATTTTTGTAAGCTTTTAATATTGGTTTGTGTGGTGCATCCCCAAAGTTGAAAACCGTAACTCCATACGGGTTTCAAGATTTGATTATTTAACAAAAGCTTGTTATATGTAGAAAGCGTAGATGATCTGCCAATTAACCAGTACATTTTTTTATACTTTATTTCGAGTTCTTCTCTTTTCTTTTTCACATGTGCACACCATCGGAGCTTAACGTCTAGTGTCATACCCAAATACTTAGCGTTATTTGAGTATGGTACTTCTATTCGGTCTATATATAGCGGGTAATGTCTAACCTTTTTATTCGTAAAGGCGATGTGGACCGATTTTGTGTTATTTATTTTAAAGCGCCATTTCTTTGTCCAATTAAATATTGAATTTACGGCAGGTTGGAGTTTCTCTACTGTGATTTCCTCTGTGCCACCAGTAGCTATGAGTGCCGTATCGTCAGCGATTGTTGCGGTAATATGGTTTTGTTCGATCGGTAAATTGCTTGTGAATAGGAGATAGAGTAGGGGCCCTAGGATGCTGCCTTGAGGAACACCTGCCTTAACTTCGCGGAGCCCAGTATAGGCATCATTTTGCTTAGTTCTGAAGTGTCTTTTTTGAAGGTATGATTCGATAATTTCACAATATTCGGCAGGTAGAATCAATTGCAGTTTATGGAGCAGACCTTTATGCCAAACTTTGGCGAATGCCTGCGCTACATCTAGAAATACCGCAGAACAGACTTTTTTCTCTTCAAATGAGTTTTCAATAACTTCGACGGCCCTGTGACCTTGATCTATAGTTGAGTGTTTTCTTCTGAAACCAAATTGGTATGAGTTTCTTTTCTTCAATAATTGGCTGGAATTTCTTGTGCAGCAGCTTCTCAAAGACTTTCGATAGTATCGGTAACAGAGAGATTGATTTATATGATGACACTTCTTGTGGTACTTTGCTGGTTTGGGAAGTTTTATTACTTCGGCCACATTCCAGATGCTTGGGACATGTCGAAGTTTAAATGTGGCGTTATACAAAGCTGAAAAATTTTCAATACACATCTGTGGCAGTTGTTTCAAAATGTCTGCTGTTATCAGATCAAAACCTTGACTTTTCTTCAATTTTAGGTTCTTTATCTCACATTTCACTTCGGAAGGGGTACACCGCAGAGTGCCTGCGTTATTGTCATAGTTGATGTTGTAATTCGTATCAATTTCTACGCCATCATTTGGCGTAAAGGTTTTCATAAGGTGGTCTGCAAAAGTGTGAGCCTTTTCAATGTTGCTTTTGGCCCAGCAACCATTAGCCATTTTAATTGGAGGAATCGGTAATGTGGGTCTTTTTATGTTTTTCGTGGCTTTCCATAAAGAGTAGTCATTGTTTTTTTCTTGTGAGAGGTTTCGTAAAAGATTGCTAGTCGATTCATTTTTGAAAACCTTTATTTCTGGACTTAGCTTCTTTGTAGCTTTGTTAAGCGCATGTTTATCATTGGGTGACCTACTTTGGTGCCAGAGACGCCGGCGTTTTCTTTTGTTTGTTATTAGAATTTTTATTTCTTTCGGATAGAAACATCCATCGGATTTCCTTTTTAAAATTGGCGTGCTAGCCCAAGCAGCATTTTGAATATTTTGTGTTAGTTTAAAGGCTTCGTATTCCGGTTGTTCTTCTGTTTTTGGCGGTTCTATGTGTCGAGTGTTTTTACCTAGCACTTCTTTGAAATAGTGCCAGTCGGTAAACTCGAAATTGTAATCGAAAATGTGACTCAACAAAAATTATATAAAAACAAAGAAATCAGTTATCAACTGTAATTTAAACCATGTGCTTTTTTTTGGCAAACAGCCTTTTTCGGCTTATTTAGATTTACTCAATGGCGTTTTGTCAAGCAACACTTTAACACATATACATATTTGGTATTTTCTACACACACACACCCACACACACACACACACATATATATATATATATATATATATATATATATATATATATATATATATACATATATAGATATATATATCTACACACACACACACCCACACACACATATATATATATATATATATATATATACACACACCCACACACACACACACACATATATATATATATATATATATATATATATATATATATATATAGATATATATATATATATATATATATATATATATATATATATATTTATATATATACACGATATATGCACCACATGGCGATCCTGCCTAACACGTTTCTGTAGATATACTGTCCGTTAGCAGTTAAGCCAAAACTGATTACATACATTTGCAACATTAAATAGTTATACTATGTTGGGCATTTTAGTTTAAAAAAAAGTATATATTTATATTAACGAACTTACTGGAATGTTAAAAAAGCACTAAATCTATATCACAAATTCCAACAATTTTAAGAAGTTTCTCACAGCATACATTTTTCAAGGCTTATCTCTATGGACGGAAATTTACAGTGGTTACAGACTAGAGACCGTTAGTCGTATTGTTTACACATAAAATCCGATCTTCCAAGTTAACTAGAGTTTAGATTTGTCCGAATATGATTTCGATATTATATATAAAAAAGGAGAAATAAACACCAGATGCACTGTCAAGAATCAAAATCGATTCTGACATACTAAAATCAATAAATCCAAAATAAAACGATAATTCCGATGAACAAAGCATTAGTAATTACAAGGGGCATGTCTGCTAAAATGAGCACAGACATAAATCAGGAGAAATGTAATTCTCATTCGAAGTCTGGTCAACTTCATATTTGGGGCTGCACGTCCGTATCTGCCATCAGGAATGTAAGAAAATTAAAATTTGTATTTATGAGCAATAAGAAGGGTACCCATATTAAAATAAATATAGATGAGATACTTGTGATAAGCGTTGATCCATCGATCCCAGATCGCTATTGGAAAAACTGCTATCCAGAATAAACAAGTAAAATATAAAAGAACAAGCGCTAGATGAGAAAGATGATATATTTAGGTACGTACCAGAAGAAAAATTAAAAGAGGAATATTATAAGTTGCAACAGAATAAAGAAAAGAACGATTACTCAATGGATTGGATATATTGATATATAAAAGTCTCCACAGAATAGAAGATGACGTATTTATGTATAAACTAATCCAGAATATCACGATTCGTGTTACGGAGGGCATTTTGGTGTAAGAAAAACCGTTTTAAAATTGAAACAAAAAGACGTTTGGAAGAATATGGGAAAGAAGGTGAAATATTTTGTCACAAATTGAAAACATTGCGCTAAGAATAAATAAATACTACATACTAAAAAACAAATGGTTATCACAGACACTCCGACGGCTAGTTTTGATGTTGTAGCAATTGATACTGTCGGTCAGCTAAGAATATCTAAAGTGTACAGATATATTTTGACAGTGTACTGCGAATTGACAAAATTTGTGATAGCACACCCCATGGGAAGCGAAGATGCCTACACTGTAGCTAAAACACATGTTGACCAATTTATTCTCAAGTATGGTAAGTTCAAAAATTTGAGATCAGACAAGGGTACAGAGTTCGTAAACGCACTAATGAAAAATATATGTTAAGGTCTAGAAATGACACAAATATTTTCTAGCCCTTATCATCAGGAATTACTGGGTTCAGTAAAGCACAATCACCGCACTCTTAATGAATTCATGCTGGCGTTCGCAAACGATAACGAGTGAGACAAATGGGTATCATTGAACACTTTTGCTTACAATGCGACGCCGCTGGTTGGTACGCGTTACTCACCATATGAGCTAGTGTTAGGTAAACTGCATAGAAAAAAAATTTAAGAATAAAAATGTATATAAAAAATAATAAAATTAAACTACTATTTTAAGAATTTATAACCATATAGTTACTGAAAATTTATATTTTATTCACATTGCAATACTAACACATAAGACAATTTAGTTCTCATCTAAATATAAATATAAAAATCTAATAACTTTGAACTTAGTATCAATTAAAATCCAATAAGTCAAAATTAGAATCACATAATTAAGAAGTTATTTCTACGACACACACAGACACATAAAAATTTAAAGTTGTTTTCACATTTTCAAGCAACTGTAAATTTTTTTATCCCATCCCCGATCAAGAAGCTAAGACCGTTGCATATGCATTTATCATAAATTGGGTCTGCAGATTGGGAGCTCCCCTTGAGTTGTTCTCGGATCAAGGCAGAAATTTCGAGTCGGCGATATTCTGGGATATGAGTGAATCGATGGGCATTCGCAAAACTCGCACAACCCTTTAACACCCGCAATTCGATGGAATGGTGGAAAGATATAATCGTACGCTTGAGGAACATCTAAGAAAAGTCGTGGAAAAAAATCCGAAAGACTGGGACCAACACATACCCCTGTTCCTAATGGCATACCGATCAGCAACTCACGATACAACATCTTCTACACCAGCTAAGCCTATTTTTGGTTGTGACATAAGATTACCTGCAGATTCGGTGCCTACTCATCTACGGAAGTTTCATGTAGCAGTTATGTAGCTGACAAACGAAGACAGTTGAATGAAACTCATGGAAACATCAGAAACCGCACACAACTGATGAGTGAGAAAATGTAAGTAAATAAAGTCCAATAAGTAAAAATTCGAATCAAATAAGTAATAAGTTATTTCTACGGCGCACACAAACACATAAAAATCTACAGTTGTTTTTTATCTTTCAAATAACTGTACATTTTTTTTATAGGATGGGGGTGTAGCGCATGTGCACTATTGCGCACTAACGTAGTGTAGCACAAGAATTACCTAAGCAACCACTACACATCCAAACCAAACCAATGCATAAGACACACTCATCGGCTGCATTCCCACACTGTCACACTTGACACTCGTAATGTGTCCTAATGTAATAGAATCCTAGGGAGCAGCCATTGGTGAATCAATGTTTGTGTTTGAGTGAAATTTGAGTTTAGTTTTAAGCGAAAGGATTAGATTTAAAGAAATTATAATAATCGAAATTGTAATTGAAAATGTGACTCAATAAAAATTATATAAAAACCGTGCTTGGGAATTAAAGAAATCAGTTACCAACTGGCAACTGAAACCATTTGTATTTTTCTTACACACAGACTATCTTCTGCTTATTTGGATTTACTCAATGGCGTTTTGAAAAGCAACACTCTAGCATATATACATATTTGGTATTTTACATTTATATATATATATATATATATATATATATATATATATATATATATATATATATATATATATATATATATATATATATATATATATATATATATATATATATATATATATATATATATATATATATATATATATATAATATATATATATATATATATATATATATATATATATATATATATATATATATATATATATGTAAATGTATATGTATTTTTATATATGTATGTGAATATGTCCATGTATATGTACGAGTATGTTTATATGTAAATGGATTCGCATATGCATTTTTTTTTTAATTTAATACCCCGGGTGGGGTACCTCACATACAACCCTAATTTTGTCTGCTCTCAATCTCTGAAACCTCTCTACCTACAGCACTGGGATTAAAACTAAGTCATATGCTATTAATTTGACATTATTGTAATAATCGGCGATATCTCAAGAGATGTTTGTCAATTCCTTCGCGAATCATCAATCGATACGCTTAAAAGTTCATTGCACTGACCTTCTTATTTTTATCGACACCTAAAAGTTAACAAAAAATAAAGTTACAATCAAGAGTTTTTGTTTTTGTTTTCCTAACCATTGGCAGGATTGATCATGTTATACCTCAAGTGATTTCCATCTTCACCACGGCAGAACATAAGCGGATATTGTAGTGAGTCATACGATCGATGAGTTTCATTGATTCGCTCTAATGCATCTCCAGCTCGACGTTTAATAACTATATCACGGGGATTCTAAATTATCGCCAACAACAAGAATTGATATTTCATCGGCCGTCGGTGCATTATATTGCCGTTCATGAGTGCCTGCTGGTCGTTTGTCCGCTTTTATGACGATTCTGTGATCATCAGATGGCATCCTTTCTAACGAAGTTTTGAATAATCGAATTAGTTCGTTGTGTTCATGCAACATTTCTTGCAATTGCTGCACAAGTTCTCTCTTCGTCGTATTGAAAATTGCACAACGTCGATTCACTTCTTCATTTGAATCTCCAAGGAAATATATTTGGAGATATTTGTGATCTTGATCAAGATGCGGCAACAGCGATCCAGCAAGATGATAAATTTGCCCGTGAATCTGTATAGTTGCAGACAAATATGTTAATTTCTGTATTTTATTGGCGAGATAATAAGTGTTAGATTGTTGGTGAACTAACCTTGAATGTGGGATTGTAATTATGTTCATTCACAATTTCCCCACCAAACGACGTCATTTGAAAACAATCGTTATATATCTTGGAATTTTGTAAAAAATTATTCGAATTTGGTGATTCACCGTAAAGCAACGATCGCAATGGCTCTGGTGGAGGAAGTAACTCTGGTAATTTCACTTTTCCGCTTGCGCAACACAATCCGGCCAGTTCTTTTGGAAATTTCAGTGCATCGCAATGCGGGCAAACGACAGACATCGAACCAAATCGAACTGATGCGTGCACACCGTATTCAATGTCCGGCTCATATCGAAAGGCTGCACGTTCGATATTCAAATTAGGCAATCGTTGTTGTTGCTGGCGTTGTCGGTGAGCAGCCAAACGTTGTTTTCTTGCTTCATGAATTTCCTGAGCACGAACTTGTCTTCTTCTCAATCGTTGTTGCTCATTGTAAGCTTCGTGAGCTTCTTGTGATTGTCGCGCACGATGTTCAATCATTCCGATTCGAGCAGATTCCCTTGCATTTCCTCTTCCGTACGACGTGCTGTATAAATACGTTGGTCCGTTGTACGTCGGGAACGCCGACCGATATTAGCGCGACCTCTTTGTGGCATCGTAACAAATTTCAATCTGTAATTGATCACTTTGTATGAAACACACATAAAGTTTTCACGGAATAATTTTCAATAATTTACCTTTTGAATAGCCGAAATAAAGAAAGCAAACGACCGAAATTGAACGATTCAAATAATTTACAAATCAGCTGAAGAAATAACACAAATAAATTCCAATGGAAATGAGGTTGGGTATTCACCAACAAACCAAAATAATGAACTCACTTTTTTTGTTTGAAATGTCAATAATTTCACTCAAAAACTGATGATCCACAGATTTAAAATCAAATATTTCGTGAATGTAAACGTTTTAACAATTTAATGTAATGAATTTAACTCGAGAGATCAATTAAAATTTGGAAAAATGTCAGAAAGTCAATTGACCGTGTCCGCACTGTTCGAATAAACAAATCAGAAAGAACACACAATATACGCAGCTGTCAAAATAAATAAGCGTCTACAGCTCCATCTGTTGAGTTATTGGAGTATCAGTCAGTGCTTACAACACCAATATGAAACTAAATGTGCGCGTGCAACACCAGGCACATACAAAAAAAATTAGAACAAAAGTGAGATTAGGTTTTTCTAATTTTCGAATTTTCCGAATTTTCCGACTTTTCCGAATGTTTTGAGATCAATAGATTTGCAAGAAACAATTGGAAAAAAAATTTGAAAGAAAAAAATGTTGTATGGAAAAAACTCCTTTTTGGGAATTTTTAAATTTTCCGAGTTTTCTTCAGGAAAAGTATAAGGTTTTTTTTATTTCTAAACCTTCCCAGATCCACAACGAACAACCTCTGAAAATTCCATCAAGATTGGTCCAGCCGTTCTCGAGCCTTAGCGTCACTAACAAACAATCATTCATTTTTATATATATATATATATATATATATATATATATATATATATATATATATATATATATATATATATATATATATATATATATCATATGTGATAAAAAAATAACCGTTATTTTCACTTTTTTCAAAAAGTATTTATTTATTCATCAACAACTATCTTGTCCCCTTCAAAGTAATTCCCCTCAGATATAATACACTTATGCCAGCGTTTTTTTCAAGCCTCGAAACACTTCTGAAACGCTTTTTTGGTATCGCCTACAGCTCCTGTTTCGATTTTTCTTTTATCTCCTCAATCGTAGCAAAACGCTTTCCTTTCATCGGTGTCTTCAGTTTTGGAAAGAGGAAAAAGTCAGCGGGGGCCAAGTCCGGTGAATACGGTGGTTGAGGCATGATAACGGTTTTGTTTTTGGCCAAAAACAGCTCCTGAGCGACGTCCATGCGACGTTCTTTTTGCTAAAAATTTAGCAATTTTGGAACAATCTTCGCTGCCGCACGTTTCATGCCTAAAACATCCGTAAAAATTGCTTGGCATGAGCCGAACGATATGCCAACATCATCAGCAACCTCTCTGATAGTGATTCGACGATTATCCAAAATCATTTTCTTCACTGCGTCAATGTTTTCATCGGTTGTTGACGTGCTCGGGCGACGAGGACGAGCATCGTCATTGACATCTTCTCGGCCTTCCTTAAACCGGTTATACCACAATTGAACTTGTGTTCTGCTCATAGTAGACTCGCCAAAGGCCACAGTCAACATTTCAAATGCCCTTGCGCATTTATTTTAATATTTTACACAAAACTGAATACAGTTTCTTTGATCCATTTTTTCGAATAGTACAAAATCGAAGAGCACACCAAAACACGACTAACCTTTTTATCTGTCAAAAACAAACTGACAATGAAAATGGTTGGTATTGCCAACATATATAACAGACATGTGTACCAACATAACAGACAAAAAAATGCGAACATCGAACATACGTAACTCACGAAATTTGAAAATAACGGTTATTTTTTGATCACACCTCGTATATATATATATATATATATATATATATATACAATGTTAATATATATACAATGTTAATAATGAAATATAATTTTTATATTTATATTTTTTAGTATTTCGTTGACTTTAAACTTGATAGAGGTGGTACCAACTCAACATATGCAATAAACTATGCAACCAATTTCATGCAGTATATCGGCTTTGCATCGCAAATTCCTAACTTTGCATTTAATTGGATAAATATATTCGTCAATTTGGGGTAATTCACATCAGCTATATTTTAATATATTGTATATATATGAATATATATTTTTCCTATACAAATAATATTTTACAGTGGAGACCTTACAAAACGCATTGTTTACAGTATTTTGCTGGAGATCGTTATATTTACAATAACTATTGTACTCGCAATGCTCGATTCATCAAGTTGGCCAGGAACTTTTTTCTGGATAACAATGATTAGTGTTGTTCTTTTAAATAGTAAGATTGGAGAAAGAGCAAAGAACATGAACTTCACATAATATTTACTCGTTTTGAATTTTAGTGGCAAATGGCATATATCAAAACACTATTTATGGTATGGTTGCTACGTTACCAGTGAAATATACAGGCGCCGTAGTATTGGGTTCCAATATAAGTGGCCTTTTTGCAGCAATTATATCAATTTCCAGTTCATATATATTTTCATCGCAAAGAACATCTGCGATTTACTATTTTATAACGGCTATGATAGTTTTACTAATATGCTTTGATACATATTTTGCGTTGCCGTTAAATGTAAGTAAAATGAATTTGGTAAAATAGTGGTATTTTTATTGTAAGTTTTAATTTAGCTCATAGTATTGTAAGAAATTTTATTACTAACATATTTTTTACAATCTTAACGGTACGGTTAATGAATTACTGAGTTGAAACTTTCTAATCACTTGCATCAGAAGAGAGTGGCGATATCGGTCTGTGGTTGGAAATGCATTATATTTCGGTGGTTGTCAGAACTTTATATGCCAGTTTCACATATATATATATATATATGGCCTTTCGCTGATTTAACTGTGGCCTCCCATAGGCAGCCAATATGTGGGAGGAATCAAATTATAATTTATGAATTCGTTAGAGAAAAAATTAGTCTTAAGTAAATTTAGTTTTGGGATTTTGAGAATGCTGTCCATAAATTCAAACTAACTTCAATGTGTACCGCCTTTGACCAGTGGCACACAAAAGAAGCGATATGTATTTTATAGCAATTTGTTTCCTCTGATACGAAGTATGTATATATTTGGCCGCAAAAGTCTATAGCACAACGCGGAAAAGACCGGTGGGGCAAGAGGAGTTCGATATGCAACTTGACCATCATTTAGAACACTAGGCCAAGATATACTTAATTTTGGCCAAAAGTTGTGAGAACAGTTGTGCACTGCAGAAGTTTCGAGTACGATTTATCGTAGGTGCGATGTGATATTTTGGTGGCCAGCGGCAGTACCTACTGAAGGCTCAGCGAATGCAGCTCCAGCAGCCATGTATGCAAATTATAGAATCCAAAAACCGTCACGCAGAAGTAATTTAATGTTTGCGTCAAGATATTACCGAGGAACAGAGATCGATAATAGTGAAAACACCTGTTTGGGAAAACTCCCCCTTACCATTTTGTGGCACCTCGAAATGTGGCGGAGAGGAAAATAAAATGATTCGTGTTTTTAATCCCATATAGTTCGCAAAGCTTTAATGGCATAGTTTTTGCTACGAAAAAGCTTCTTTATAGCTTTTCGTCTATGTAAGTGCCATTTGACGAACTATAATCGTAGAATCTTAAAATTTAATTTCGGTTAGATTTCTTGCGAATCTGCTTACAACAAAAAATGGATTTTTTTTCATTTTAGAAGTGAATCATTTCAAACTACGGACGCGATTTCAAACGTGCTCCGTGATTGTGATGGGTTTTCACTGTGTCTAAACTGAATAAGTTCTTTAAAGCACCCTTCAATTATAACTTTACAAGAAACCAACCTACGCTTAAATCCAAATTTTTGTAATATCCCCCGCAATTACTCCTTTTATGGAAAAAATGATATTAACATCAACGATCACGCCCGTAGAGGTGTGAGTTTACTAATCCAATCGGCATTGAAATTACTTCAACCATCTCTATCATGATTATAAATGCATCTCTTTCATTATTATAAATGCATCTCCCAGCGAACAAATATTGTGAACTTAAACGCACTTTTTAATAACAGTAATAAACCATATGTGTTATTGGGAGATTTCAATGTCTGGACTACCTTATGAGGTTCCAAATCTTGCATCAAAAATGGAAAATTGATATCGAAATTTATCGAAGAGAACAACCTTATCCTACTCAACGACCATTCGGCTACTCACTTCTCAACAAAACGCACATTTACAAATATTGACCTCACTATAACCTCTCCTCTATTATACCTAAACTCCAACTGGTATACTGAACCCCATCTCTATGGAAGTGACCACTTCCCGATATCCATAGAAATGTTTACCGATCAACAAATATATTTTTACCATTACCGAAACACACCATTTAAGACTGATTCCGATGACTGGGATTCCTGCCGATTAGCATTAAATACATCCCTTAGTAGCCTTCCAACCTCTAACAACATAAACCAAAAAGCTGCAAAATTATGTAAAAAAGCAGCCAACCAAATTATCAAAAAAACGAGTAAAGAAGTCTGAAGTCGGGTTAGACCGACTACGAAATACCCTTTACCTTTTCTTGTGAGTGCCAGTGCAACAATTGGGATGTTATCTTCATAAATCATCATTAGGTGCATATCTACGGTTAATTGCGGTACGGTACCTTGAATTGATTATATCGACCCCGAATCTTGTATATGGCTTTGTAGGGTCCATATACGTACTAATATATAATTTCGTCCAAAAATATTGTATAGGTCGTAAGTTATAATAGGCCGTGGCCGTAGAAATAACACGCCCATTTTTTGTGTGCTGTTTAATGTTAGTACACGCAACATTCCTGTGAAATTTTGTTGATAAATCTTTAATAGGAACCTAGTAATGTATTTCGGTTGATTGTGGGCGTGGCAGTAGTAATAATCTGCCCATATTTGGAATGCATGTTAGTACAGACCCATTGTATACATCTACCAATTTGTTTTCATATATCATCACTAGAAGCATAGATAGGGTAATTGTCATTAAGTGGGGTCCCCAAAGTTCATTATATGGGAGGAAGGCGTATACTTCATCTGATCCCCAATGCTTTGTAGGGTCCATATACGTACTACTATAAAATTTCGTCCAAAAATATTATATATGTAGGTCGTAAGTTATAATAATATGTGAATAGTGGGCGTGGCTGTAGAAATAGCACGCCCATTTTTTGTGTGGTGTTTAATGTTAGTACCTGCAACCTTCCTGTGAAATTTCGTTGATAAATCTTTAATAGGAACACAGTAATGATTTTTGGCAAATTGTGGGCGTGGCAGTTCTATTATGATCTCCATATTCTGCACACACACTATTATGGACCCCATGTATATTTCTGTAAATTTTATTCCGCTGGCATCAATACGAGAATAGGTAGGCTAATTTTAATTTTAGACCCGAAAGTTCCCTATATCAAAAGTGGGCGTGTCTTTTTTCTGATCAGCCCCATTTGTTGCAGATAGCTTTGTAATGTCCACATGTTCCTTCCCGTAAAATTTCGTCTGTAAATCTCTACCAGATCTTCAGTTACTAATATTTGTTAATAGTGGGCGTGGCAGTTAATATATATCGCCCACTTTTTGCACAGTGTTTAGGGAAACCCACATCTCCATAACTGTCAAATAACGTCACGATTCCGTCAATTGGACCGAAGTTATAGTCATTTAAAAAAAAGTACCTTATATGGGAGGTAGGTGTGGTCTTTGTCCAAATCGGCCCATATAGCAATCTGGTTCTGCATCTTTGTCCAGACTATACTTTTGCAAAATTTCATTAAGATAGCTCTAACGGTGTAGAAAAAAAGTGGCCACAGACGGACGGACAAAATAAAAATTGTTTAGAAAGTGATTCTGATCATATCTGTATATATATGTCCATACCTACCATGCCTCCTTCTCGAAATTGCAACCCCTCTCAAAAGCACAAAGTTAGTATACCCTATTTACCTTTTTTAAAGGTAAAGGGTATAAAGAGGCAACAAATCCGGAAAATACGTCTGTTGGTGGAATCCAACATTAGCTTCTTTGCAAAAAGAAAAAAGGATACTTTGGAAAAAATATAAATATAATCCAACACTAGAAAATGTCCTCAACTACAAAAGAGCTAATGCAGGATCCAAACGTGCAGTCGAAGCCGCCAAAAGAATATCGTTCATCAAATTTACAAACGATATAAGCCCTTCCACTCCCTTATCAAAACTATAATATTAATATCTTATCTAGTGAAAATAGAAGAGCCAAAATCCACCCAATTCATCTTCAAACAAAACTGCAAATATTTTTTCTTTTTAATTTCTGATCTTTTTACTCTAATGGCTCAAATTTCTACTCAAAATTCCAGAAGCAAAAAAGTGTACCCAAAATCAAAACAACTTATAATATAATTTAGACAATACCTCCAAACAAATTGAACAACCATTTTCACTCCTTGAATTAAAATCTTGCCATCCTCCCTTAAAGGAAAAACTCCTGGTGTGGACCAACTTTCATATCCTATAATAAAATCTCTACTGATGGCAAAGATATTCTCTGTAAAATTTACAATGAAATTTTTGAAAACAGAGTAATTCCACAACAATTAAAAATTGCATCTATTGTACCGATTTCCAAGCCAAACAAACAAAAATCCCATGTTGAAGGTTACAGACCTCCTTCCGTGTACGAGTATGTCCAAAATCATAGAAAAGATGATTTCACGAAGGATTATGTGGTTCTTGTCTGAAAAACGAATGTTAACAAACAAGCAATCGGCTTTTAGATCAGGAAAAGTACAACTAATACACTCCTAACATTACATGAACTTTGTTCCAATACCATTTCAACCCATAATAACCTTTCGATCTTATCCTTAGACCTTAAAAAAGCATTCGAACGAATCGGAATTCATGCAGCTATCAACTGTTAAATTGGAAATTAGGTCCAAAAATTATCGGGTTCGTGAAAAGCTTCCAATAGAAAAATCCGAACAAAATCTATTCCTATCCACGGCCATTACATAATGACATCCCTCAAGGCTCTCCTCTGTCAGTCACGTTATTTTTAATAGCAATTGTCCAATATCATAGACAACAATAAATTGTTTAACTATGCTCCCTATGCAGACGACTTATGCATATTTGCCCAATATAAACGAGAGGACGAATTCCTAAGCAAGCTAGACACCTTATATAATGTTATTCAGGATTAGTGCTCCCACAGTGGTGCTAAGATATCAATAAAAAAAATCAAAAGTCCTGCATATTTGCAAAAAAATCAATTGTACTCCAACCAAAATTCAACTAAATAGCAACCATATCCAATATGTCGACAATTTGAAAATATAAGGTCTTATTTTCAATAAAAAATATTTATGGAACGAACATATGAACTATCTTTGTAACAATTTATTGATGAGATTAAAGTTAATAAAAAGATTTATTAATGTAGAACTTGAATGTCACACTAACTCTTTAGTCTACATTGTAAAAACTACTATCCTTTCAAAAATAGATTATGGTCTAGTTTTATATGGCAATACATCCATAAGAAATCTCCAAAAAATCAAATCAATCGCAACGCATCAAGATTGGCATTGGGTGCTTTTCGTTCTACTCCAATTACAAACATCCTCACCGAAGCTGGTCTTGTATATATAGAAAACCGAATCGAGCTCCAAACAAGCATAATGATTACAAAAATTATATATATCCACATACTGGCACAAAATAGATTGAAAAGAAAAACAAAATACAGCAATCCAAAGAATCATTAATTCTGGAACCCGCAATAATATCTACCCTAACCCCATCATCCAACCCCGGTTACCCTCTTTCCCATTGCATCATACACCAGAATCTACAAACACTGAATTACATATCTTCGAAAAAAGACACACAAAACAGAAACTTTCATCAAACTCTTTGCTGATCTTCGCCATAAGTTTAAAAACTGGAAAGCCATATTTACTGGTTGCCCATAATTCCAAATCCAAATACATTATTTTTACAGATTCACTTTCTACAATTAAAGCTATCCGTAACACTAATAATTCTGATAATACCATTGCCACAATACTAGACATTTTAACCAGAAACAACAAAAAAAAATCGCCTGGATCCCAATTAACATTGGTATAAGCGGCAACACGATGGCTGACGAGGCAGCAATTTTAGCAACGAAATCTCCCCTCCACCTAAAATTGACTTATAACATAAAAGATATCCGAAACACTATCAATCACCAACATTCCAAAATACTAGATTCTAATTGGAATGACTTAGAAGAAAACCACTATAAATCCATCAATATCAATGGAAAAACTCCGCAATACCCAATGTCATTATGGCGCCGATAAATAGTAAACTACACCAGGCAGACTAAGTCACACTAGACTACCTTACCTGTATTTATTCACCAAAGACCAACCGCCAATATGCCGATTTTGTAGCACCGAAAACCTCACCATAACACATCTATTAAATTGCCTACAGATTAATCAAATTATTCATAACCTCTACAGCCAAAATATCACAAACCTTCTAATTGAACCTCTTTATACAAACATAAAAACCCTTAATAACATTATAAAAAAACTAAAATAATGCTTTGATATATAAATATTCAATATATTATATAATAAAAAAACTTTGTAACTTTCAGTTAAAAAATAGTTTAAAAAAATTTTGTTTAATAAATAAATTTAGAATAATTAGCGGAAGGCCTTAGTCGCTAATGCTAGTTTTTAAGATTTTCTTTTGTATTTATTACTAATTAAAATTTATAAAAAAAAGTTCTTTAAACTTCGCGATAGAGATGCTAATAAGAAAGTACACTTTATTTATTTTAATAATATTTTATTTTGCCAGAGTTTCTGACACTCATCAACAAAAAACAATAACAAAATAAATGCATATTTCTCCAATGGCCTCCACTCAGTGTAACGGCTGGTCCAATTATCCTGTCAAAGTAGCAGAGAGCTACTGATCTCCCGCTCTCCTTAACGGCACCACTACCAACGCTTCACTACCGTGGAGTGTTCAATGCGCGGCACCCACTACTATAATGGAGGCTAATTCACCAGCTACAACATCAGAAAGAACAACCACACCTTAAAGCTCTTGTACTACAACAGTAGTACAAGAGCTTTAAGGGGTGGTTCGACAGCTACGACAAGTTCATTGCTAGATTCAAGCGGAAAAATCATGCCTACTAAGCCAACAACACCAATTAGAAGAACGATAACAACAACAACAATATTAATAACAACAACAACAATAAAAACAGCAAACACGCAAGTACAAAACTCGAAACAGTAGAAAGAATAGCAAATCTTCACAGCAGAGCAACCGAAAACATAACCACGAAAAGCAATCGTAACAATAAAAACAGAAAAACAAACCACTGAGCGCAACACAAACAAATCTACAAGAATATTGGCTGAGCAAGTCACCCACTCCAAATGCAACAAACAGGTTCAAACTACTGGCACTAAATGACAGAACTTTTTTTTATTTTTTTATTAAACCATTTATTTGTTATTGCATCTTACTCCATTGGAAACTAACAATAAGTTATCAAATCTTAAAACTAATGTATTAAATATGCTCTTTGCCTTTTCCTTGAAGCTATTTGGGTTCTACTAGTTCATATATATTAATTAATTATAATTTTAAAAAGAAGAGGGAAACAAAATTTTATATAAATACATGTAGGACTCCGAACAAATAAACCCAATTGTTTAATAGTTTAAAGTAATGTTTTATTAAAATTCAATTGTTCTTAAATATTCACACTTATTAAAATATTAGTTTGTGAAATATATGCTTAATGGCTATTTTACATCTTTTACTTTCGAGCGACGCACGACGACTCTTTTTCTGCTCTTTTTCGTTAAGTGTCAACGTCCGGTCTCTGTCATACCAAAACAGTGTTGTCACTTTAGTAATTTAGTCCACTTCTTGTCAAACGTTCTGTAGTTGCCACCTGTTTGTCCGTCATTCCGTCAGGTTGCTTTCCCACATTCGGCCATCCTGTATTCTCATTCGGCTCGAATGAAAGTTCCCATTTTTTCATAAATTCGGCGACCGTTGTGGTTCGGCCTGGGCCTTCGTGATCACCAATCTTAACAACTTCGTATCTTCCGTGTGCCATCTTTTTTGCTACCCGGTAGGGTCCGAAGAATTTAGGCTTTAACTTCAGCCCTGAACCGAACTGTGTTCGCTTGATGGCAACGAGCTCGTCTACATTGTAAATCTTCTCCTTTTTACGATTTGCGTTGTAAGTCCTGCGATTCTCCTGTTGAATTCTAGAGATGTTTTCTTGGGCCTCTTCTCTGACCTTTTCACGTTCTCCGTCAAGTTCGTCAATCGCAACATCATTCAAAAGCTCTTGAAAATCTGGTATCCCTGGTATTCGCATATCTAAGCCTGTCATTATCCTGAAGGGTGACACTTTAGTACTGCGAGGTGGAGTGCTGTTGATGTACTGCTGTACCTTTTCAATGTGTTTATACCATTTATCGGGACTCTCACTGCAATGCTTCGATATCATGGGTACAACAATCTTGTGAATACGCTCCACTTGTCCGTTCCCGCGTGGAACCCCGGTAGCTATGAGTAGATGTTGAATACCTTCACTTTCACAATAATCTTTAAATAGATTGGAAGTAAACGCTGCACCCCTGTCCGATATTATCCGTTTCGGGTTGCCGAATATCGCTGCCTGCTTCCTCAGTTTTTCAACAACAGCTTCGACGCCAGTATTCTTAGTTGGGTACAACCATACAAACTTTGAAAATGCGTCAACGACCACCAAAATGTAGTTATACGACTTGTTAGTCGTTTCCATCGGTCCCACATGATCGACATGGAATGTTCCCAGCGGCTGATCCTCTTTGTTTATGGGATTTAAGAAACCTTCCCTTTTCCCAGACTTACTATCGACCACAATGCATTGTACGCAGCTCTTGACAATTTTAGCAACCTTTAGACTCAACTGCGGAATATAAAATGATTTTTCTACGACATCTTGGGTTTTCTTGGTGGAAAAATGTCCTTGCTGATGTGCCATTTTAATAATCTCTTCCTCCATGAGCGATGGGACAACAATAAGTTCCTTGTCGGGATTCTTATGAAGTACATCATGTTTCATGTAAAAATCGTCGTATTCATCTCGTTCCAAGACTTTGCGAACTGCTCGAATCCAGTCGTCGGATAGCTGCGCCTGTTTCAAGCGATGACTAAGGGAATCTTCCAACATGAGACATGCAACCCTGCTCAAGGCATCAACATGCTTCATCTTCGTACCGCTCCGGTGCTCGATCTCATAATTGAAGTCCTGCAGAAACATTGCCCAGCGAGATACTCTTAGTGGAACATCTCGTTTATTCATCGTCATGGTGAACGCATTACAATCCGTCACGATCTTGAATTTAATGCCCATCAAGTACACTCGCCATTTCTTTAATGCCTTTATTATTGCTAGAACCTCTAGCTCGTAGGAGTGGTACTTTTCCTCTTCGGGTCTGGTTTTGCGGCTCATGAACTGGATTGGATGGAACTGTTGATCATCGACATCCTTTTGTAACAAAACTGCCCCATATCCAAGCATACAAGCATCTGTATGCACTTCTGTAACCGCTTTGGGATCATAGAGCCTTAATACCGGTGCATTCATAAGCGCTGTTTTTAACTGCTTAAATGCCACTAGCTGCTCGTCTTTTAACAAAAAGTCAACATTCTTCCTCAGCAAATCGGATAATGGTTTCGCCATGACTGCATAACCTTCGACGAATCTACGGAAGTAGGACGTCAACCCGAGGAAACGCTGCATCGATTTCCGATCGTGCGGCAATGGAAAGTTCTTTATCGCCTTCGTTTTTTCGTCCGATGGTTTAATTGATCCGTGCTCTATAACATATCCCAAGAATTCAACTTTTGTCATTAGGAATTGACACTTTCGCCACTTTATTCGCAAACCGTTAGCAGCTGCCGCCTTAAATACCGTCTTTAACTTCTGAACGCCTTCGACTTCATCCTTTGAGGGAATTATCAAGTCGTCCATGTAGACTACGACTGTTCCATTTTGTATTAAATCTCTCAGGGCAGCGACAATGAACCTTGAGAAAACTGCTGGCGAATTTGAAATTCCGAATGGCACATATTGAAACTCATACTGGCCATTATAAGTTACAAAGGAGGTAAACTTTCTTGAGTTGGCCTCGACGGGAACATGAAAGAAACCGTTTTCCAGGTCCAGTGTTGAAAACATATTCGCTCCTTGCAACCGCTCGATAACATCGTCTATCAATGGCATAGGGAAATTGTCCCTGACGATCTTCTGATTAAGACGTCGATAGTCACAGCAAAGCCTTTTCCCTCCATCTTTCTTGGACACCAAAACTATCGGCGATGCGTATTCTGAGGTGCTTGGCTTGATAATCCCTTCCTCAAGCCACTGTGCCACCTGCTCGTCAACTGTACACCTGTCAGCGAACGACATTCGTCTTGGCCTTTCATAAACAGGAATATCGTCTGTTAGAATAATTTTCATTTCAACTGGCGATGAGATATTCTGTGCGGGACAGTATGTTTCAACCATACTTTTTACTTCGTTAGCGTGCATCTTATCAAGATGGGACAAATCAACATCGTTCTCCTTCAAACCAGCTACAAGGCACAAATCTCGAAACCCTTCTAAAAGTTCAGCAGCTTGACTCTCACTTTCCCTCGAGTGTTCTTCCCCTGGCTCTCCAACCACGTTCCAGCATGCGCATGCACCACAAGGCTTCCTCGAGTATTCTTCCCCTGACTCTCCAGTCACTGCCCTGTGCATGTTCGCACCATCACAAGTCTCTTGAGTCTTATCTGCACACACACCTGCGTTTCGCTTTGGCTCTAAAGCCACCACCTTCTTGTCCTTTGCAACATTCAACCCCAATTGTCCTTCCATTTTCACCTGCACCGCTTTCTTTTTGAATTCCGCACCGTCTTCTGTCATTATAATATCCACTTGCTGTAAAACATCGTTTCCAATAACTGCTGCGTAGGATATATCTCGCTCCCTGGTAACATGGAAAGTTGTGTTCACCCACACATCATCAATCTCGATCAGCATGGTAAAGCTGCCCATTGTTGTAAGCTCACTGTTACCAATGCCTACCAATCGCCGTTTCTCTTCACTCAACTTTACGTCCAGCTCCAACATTATGAGAGTATCATAGCGCATCAAACACAAATCAGATCCAGTATCTATTAGTGCCAATAGATTAAAGCCATTCAAAACAAGTTTTTTAAAAATTAATCCGCACTTCTTCTCTGGTTTAACTTCGATGCTTTCGTTATTCATGACGTTAACCTTGCTCTTTTCTGTTTTTATAAATGTTCCAGCTGCTTTGCATTCCGCTGCTCGGTGTCCTTCTTGACCACATTTGAAACACTTAATCACCTTTCGTGGACAGTTTCTTGCAAAATGCGTTGCATCACCACAAGTGAAACACTTTTTCGTTGCATCTCTTGAGTTCGGCGAAACCTTGTTTGATGACGGTGGTTTGGCCTGGCTCTCAATACTGTACTGCGGTTTACTTGTCCTTAGTTTTTCATAAACCTTGATTTGCTCTTTCAAATCTTCGACAGTCTTCGCCTGGTACAAATTACTCTTGTTTGATTTTGCGTCCGGAATACCATCAATGAAGTATTCTATGAGACTTGAATCGTCTAAATTTATAGGCTTGCCGATTTCCATCAAGCTATAAAGGTATTCACGAAAGTCTTCTCCTTGGCGCTTTCGACGATTTCGCAACAGACGGTGGATTTCGATTGAAGAAAATGTTGTTCTAAACTCCTTGCGTAGGGCTTGCTTCAGCGAGCTCCAGCTGTTAATGCCGCTTTGGCTCCGAACAAATATTTTTGCGCCACCCTTAAGCAACTGTTTTGCATAAATAAATTTTTGCAGGTTACTCCAGCATACTGCCTCAGCATTTTCTTCAAATATTTCTAGCCATTGTTCCAAACTTGGTTGACCGGATCCCGAGAATGAAGTCATGGAATCCTCTATGTCCCGAAGAGTGAACGCCGACCGCTCCACATTCGCTGCGCGTACAACCAGACTCCGTTGGCTCGCGGCATCATTGTAGTCGGAATCTTCAGCCTCACTTACATTCAAGCCGAAGTGTTCCAGCAACCTATCCTGTAATGTCGCTTTTCTACCTGTCGTTGATAACCCCACTGTTCGTAGTTCGTCCTTCAACTTATCAACCGTCAACCTAAGAATCTGTTCACTGTCCATGTCGATTACAAATAAAATTAAATTTCAATTTATAATAAAGCCAATATACTGAAAATAAAGACCTTGGACTTTCAATAATATTAATAATTATATTTTTAAAACCTTAAAATAAAATTATTTTCTGTGCATGAAATTTAAATGAAGTTAAATATTTCAATAAGCTATTAATTAAAGTAAAATTATTCGCTGTGCATGAAATTTTAAATGAAGTTAAATATTTCAATAAGCTGCTCTTCAACTTTTTATTCAATCAAAATTGTTTTCAAAATTTTTTTTTCAAACCATAACAAAATTATGCAAATTTACTCGAAAATATTTCTTTTCCACTTCTTAAAAGTATTCGAAATTAACCATCTGGTCACTTTAATTTTTTTTAAAATAATAATTACCACTAAATTGACAGCTTTTATTCAAAACAAAATCTTATTTTGTTCACACAGTAAAAATGATCGCCTGGTCACTCTATTGTTCAAACCAAAATACAAATATCTAACTACAAAACTTTACTCATCTGTTTAACACCGCACAGCACCAGTTTTACATTCTTCACGCCGCCTCTCACGATATCCGCTCTCTGCTTCAGTCGCTGCTCATGAATCTCCGCTAAAACTCTCCACTGCTGTCTTCCTTGTTAGAATTTTCTTCCGTTGAACACATAAATTTGCGTCGCTTGCAACTGCTCTGTCTATTCAAATTTAAACTTTACTCTCAGCATCATTTTCTCCTCTGTGTTTTTACACTCACGCACTTTTAATGTTGTGCAAACTTTTCTTTGTCGCTGCGCACTTAGCTTTGTCGCCGCTCTTTGCGCACACAATCATCCCTCGCTGCAGTCTTTTCGTTGTCGCTATGCTCGTTGTTGTTGCAACCTGCATTCGTATGTCGCTCGAAGTCCCTTGTGAAATTTACATGCACTCACACTCTTGTTGTTGCTGCCGCACAATTTCAAATTTGGTTGAAGTTCTAGGTTGGAGACTAGACCTTCAACCGCCCCTCGCTGCCGCTGCGCAATTGAAAACCCATTCGGCTGTACGTTTCTGCTTGGTGGCGAGAATTATCGCGTACAGTAATGTTTCTCAAATTGTTTTCCAACAATTTTACATGTATTTTTAACCACTTTTCACATGCAGTTTTTTGCAGCACTTCAGTTTAGTTTTCTATTAACTTTTGTTAATTTTCTTCACTTTGCAACAATTTTGTTTGCACTCACTGAGCCTGCATCCCACTTCTGACACCACTTGTAGGACTCCGAACAAATAAACCCAATTGTTTAATAGTTTAAAGTAATGTTTTATTAAAATTCAATTGTTCTTAAATATTCACACTTATTAAAATATTAGTTTGTGAAATATATGCTTAATGGCTATTTTACATCTTTTACTTTCGAGCGACGCACGACGACTCTTTTTCTGCTCTTTTTCGTTAAGTGTCAACGTCCGGTCTCTGTCATACCAAAACAGTGTTGTCACTTTAGTAATTTAGTCCACTTCTTGTCAAACGTTCTGTAGTTGCCACCTGTTTGTCCGTCATTCCGTCAGGTTGCTTTCCCACATACATATTACAGATTAGTTTGTAAATAAGTTTAGAAACATGGTTTCTTTAGGCGTGAAGCAGAATTCTGCTGGAGTAGACTTCTTGCAAGTATGTTCGGATGATTTTGCAGGCGATTCTGGTATTTCTGCCTTAATTCTACGATTTCTTCTTTTATAGTGGATATATGTATATCGTTGTGAATGTTTTTATTCTTGATAAACCATGGTGCGCCGGTAATTGTTCTTAGGATTTTCGACTGTGCCCTTTGGATAAGTTCTAGATTTGAGGTGCTCGCACTACCCCAAAGTTGCACCCCATATGTCCATATGGGCTTTATTATAGCTTTGTATAGAAGGACTTTGTATTCCAAGCGCATCTTTGATTTTTTGTTGATTAACAAATTCAGAGAGTTAGCTTTTAGTCTCATTTGAGTTCTTTTCGCTTCTATGTGCTTCCTCCAAGTTAATCTACGGTCAAGATGGATTCCTGAATACTTCACTTCTGTTGCTTGCGGTATTTTTATGTCATTTAGTGACTCAGCTGAACAGGTGCTGGTTCTGAGGGAGAACGTTATGTGTACATTTCGCTTCGTTAACTTTAATACGCCAGTTTGCCAGCCAAATTGCTACATCTTTAAGGTGTTCGCAATAATTAAATTATTGGAGACTGGTTGGACTACGCCCCGTCGAAGACACATTTCAACAACATTTTGGTGCCTCCTGTGAGGATTAATATAAACAGTGACTTTTCCTTTTAATTTGGCGCCAACATTGACGATTACACCATCCACACGTGGGCGAGGCAGCATATACAGAACGGAGGGTAAAAAGGCTACGAGGTAAGTGCAGATTGATATTAGTGCTACGGAATCTCTGATTGAAATGGGAACGAAATAATTATAATAATAATAATAATAATAATCGCACAACAACAATCAATGGCCGCGTCAGTGCAAAAAGTGGTTCGAAACTTGGCGAAAGATTCTGCGAGCCGTAAAACTGGTTCGTAAGAATTTCGGGAAAATCATCGCTAGCTTATGTGGGTGGATGGTTGATGCTGACGACGTAATAAAAACTAATTACATTGCAGCCGATTTAGCAGATAAATTTGAAGAGGAAAAATCTGTAGTGTCCACTATTCGCAACGTATATGTCCTTGCTTGGCCACCCCAACCAGTCGCATCTGCTGTAACTTCGTCAGGTTCAAATTGTAGCGAATTTTCCACAACAATCTAAAGATCTGCCATTACCTGAAGTGAATCTTAAATTTTCAACGGAAATTATATCGAATGGCCTATCTCCAAGGAAGTGTTTCTGTCTCGAGTGCACAACTGCACTACTTTGTCTGATTTGCAACGGTTCCATTATTTGAAGAGCTCTTCGTCTGAAGGTACAGCGCAGGATATACAACATCTGTGTCTTGTTGAGAAAAACTATAAAACCGCATGGGAAATGCTGAGCAACACCTACGAAAACAAAAGAATTTTATTCACGCACTATATGGATGTGCTTTCTAAACAATAACTTTCATCGATAAAACGGTTCACTCAAATGCAGGTCGTGTACTAGTTCCATCGAAAAACTCGGAGTCAGTGTCGACAAGCCAACTGAAGTAATCGTTTATTACTTATTGAGTTTTAAGTAAATGAAAACTTATTTTTGGTTAACTCATTTTAAGAAAAAAGAGGATGTCAATGATTAATTAAGTTTTAAGAAAATGAAACATTTTTGTTTTTAAATTTGTTTACAGAAAAATGTTTATTTTTTTTGTTATATAAAATGAATTGAAGACAAAATTGTAATTATAATTGGAAGGCACGCATTATGCTGTTTCGGATTATTTCCGCTACATCATGTTGTTTCTCTCTTCAGAAACTTCCTCAGGCATAACTTTTTATGTTGTCGTCATAGAGCAAAATTCCATTTGGATACTCCATTTTAAAATTACCATGTTTGTGGATTTTACTGGTGGGTATTGCAGACTATGGGTAGAATTCAGAGACCGTAATTTGCTTTTCAATACACCCTGTTGTCTTTTTCACAGAGTTTATGACCTTATTGGATTTTGTTGAATTTGGATATCCAAGCATCGCCTTAAAATAAAATTTCATACAATTAATTCATTATTTCAGCCATATAAGAAAACGATACTTAAATCCATGTATTGGTCTGCAAATTTCGCTCAAGATATTGCTTTAATGCACTCAGATTCCATATTAGGGAATCGTGATTTCCGTCAGGATACCATGCATCTACAAACCATTCGTTTTAAGATCAGAAAACTTAACAAAAGTTCAAATTATGCACAAATAATCATTTCAAAAGCAAATTACTTACGATCATTCCATTGAGGCTGTAATATCCTTTTCTGTTTAAATACAGATGTTGTAAGTCCTTACGCGGTGGTATGAAGCTCTCACATGCGTTCCATCAACAAATCTTATAACTCGTGGAAATCCACTGCCAATTTCTCATCGTTGATTTCGCTCACATACATCGAGGTTTTTATCCTTCAACAGATTTTTAAACTGATCGAAAACAACAGAGAATGTGGGAGCGCTAGGCGCACATTGAAATCGTTGCCGTCGCACTTCTGGTAACTGCAATCGGCAAAAAGTTTCAAAGCGTCTCACAATTTAATAATGGGAGAACAGCAAAAGTGCATATGGACTTTTTAAAAACGTCGTATACACCCGAAAATAACTAATAAACCTGAAAATAATTTTAATTTAAATTTCATATTCCATCTCCCAAATTACTTGCGTAACATTTCGGAATTCCAAAGGATTGGACACATTCCTTAAACATGCACATTTGCACAAGGTTTCTCCACTTCTTCATAAAAAAAAAAATGACATACATACCATGTGGAAATAAATTATGGAATTTTTCAATAGGCGATGTCGAATGCTGGAGAGTAGTAACATAGCCTTGGTAAACCAAAGAGCAGGAAAACATGTGGGCTATAAACAGCAAATTATATCTATACATGCATTAGTTACTGTTCAATCAAATCAAATCTGTGCATTTTGTTAAGCAAAACGGGAGCATGAATTGTAAAAATTGTCCAGCTAAGCATCATACGCTGGACAATCGCGTCTCGCCACTTCCAGCGCCATTGGCACTACCAAATGCCACTAACGTAACAATTTCGTATTCGGCAGTCAATAGTATGAATACAACAGCTGCCAGAAATATTTCCCAATCATCACTTATTTCAACATCATCACTAAATACACAGGGCACTGATCAGGTTCATTTGCTGAATACTTCGTTTTCCTTGCTACTGCAATCGTATATAGTCAGGTATACATGTATAAACATAATAAATAATAATAACAACAACAACATAAAGACAATAATGGAAGCATTGGTATGACTCGCATAGCTGTCGAATAAACTAGTGTACATATAATACAAACAGTTGTTATACTTACATACATATGTATTGTAGATCAGGTCGGATCTCTACCTACTTACTTATATTAAGCTTAGAGTGTTTAAGATTTTTATGAATGAACTTAGTCATTAGAAGAAACTCAGTGCAACGTCTATTCAGACTCTTATTTGACGACGAGGAAAAAAATAAGTAAATATAAAAACCAAAAATAAAATAAAAGAAACGTTATGGAGAAAAAAGAAGAAGACCATTAAAGATAAAATAAATATAAACGTATTATATAGTTAAAGTGGAAAAGTTAGTGGTAATTGTTTAAATTAGTCGGGGAGCGCTGTTATTTAACAAGTGCTTGACGCAAAGGTCAGAAAAAAACGTTAATTAATTATTATAAAGTGAAATAAATGTATAAAAATAATTTAAACAAAAAAAAACATAGACTTGAATAAAAAAGGAAAAACAATAGTAGAGTGGAGAAAGAACAGTTTTCCAGTACCACGCTTTTTCTGACCTTGAAAGGAGAATAAACTGAATTAATATCAACTTCAAATTCGGCTCACAGTTCAAAGGGAGCATTAGCAACCACAAGCAACAACAACGATAAAAAGAGGAACTGACTCCGATGTCACGTAGGCACATTAGGCAGCAGAGATAAGGCATCAACAGTAGAGATCTACAACAATAACATCTCCAGCAGTTATCACCTACTCTTGAAAATATGGAAAGTAATAAAATTGCTAGATTTAATTTAGCATTAAGTTGCATAAAAAATATCGAATTTTCATGGTACTGATTTAAACCAATTTCACGATTTTTTGCCTCAAGTAGATATAATTATACCATTAATCGAAAGTTCTAAAACATTCTTTTTAGCTTTGTTAAAAATAAATGCACCGGACAGATGAGAGAAGAAATTCATAGGACTGGGCAAGTTAATGACTGGTCGGACTTAAAAAAAGTTCTACTAGACAATTATGGAGAAAAACAAACAAGTGTTGAGTTAATGGACGAACTTAAAACATGCAGACCGTACGGCGCAATCGAACATTCATACAATAAACACACTTACAAACAGATTAAATAACAGAAATTAAACACATAAGGACGGAACATACTCTACCACGAAATTAATCGCATCGCTTTGAATTCATTTTGAGAGCATTTACCAGAAGCAACAAGAAGTATAATATTTGCTAGGAATCCAGAATCGATTAACGAGGCTTTTAAAATTATTCTCGAGGTACGGCACCAAAACTACACTATTAATCGAAAAACCCAATTAAATAACAGAGACCACCGAACCTATAGAAACAATTTTAGTGACTCACACAATTATAGATCAAATAATTACGAACGCAATATTAATAACAATACATCCCAGAGAAAAAATCTCTATCAACAAAACCGAAATATGGCCCCTTCCAATCAAACGAGCAGAGTAACCAATTGCGAGGATCTGACTAGGGAAAATAACACTTATAGGACAAACAGTACACCATTTTATTAAAACAATACTGAGCTTAGCCAAAATATAAATAGATTATGCAATACAAATATTAGACACATTAATCGATATAATAGGTGACAGAACTACCAACAAATAATTGAATCCAGACAAACAAGGTATTCCCAAGGTCCACAACCAATGGAAATAGGTGCACTAAGTCAACATACTGTCAACGAAGATCCTATATACGAGATTTTTCTAATGAGTGGGAGTAACAGCTACCCTATACAAAAACTCCGGTAAAAAATTTAAGATTCGTAATTGCTACTGGAGCAGAGGCAAATATAATTAACCCCAACCTATCTGACCCCATGTGGAAAATGAATAATAGTGAAATTAGTAGGTTGAACGTACTCGGTAGACTAATCGCTTCCAATATAAAATATCGCCTTCGCTTGTTTAAAGAATTTAAGAAAAATTGTTTTGTTGAATATATAGAATTCCCGTTCCATAATTATTTCGATGTAATTATAGGTTACAGTGCTTCTCTAATATTCTACCTTTCTCAAACTGAAGATTCATGATAAATTCGCATCCCAGGAATATATAAAGGAAATATTTCAAAATCAAGCGACAGGTCCTCTAAACACTAATGAAAATGTTATTTTAAGCGATTTTGAGAAAAACAAAATTTAAACAAATTTTTACACACTTTTTATGAGCTTTTAAACACAAAATTGTTACAAAAAATGATATCTCTATTCACTCTAAATTATATATTGTAGATATCCAGAGATTCACAAGGAGGAGATTAAAACACAAATTAATGATATGTTAAAGCAAAATATAATCCGTGAATCAAATAATCCATAAAACAGCCCACTCTAGATTGTCCCCAAAAAATCTGAAAACCTAAGCGATTTAAAATGGCGCATAGTCATAGACTACTAAAAACTCAATAGTAATACTATAGAAGATAGGTATCCAACACCGAATTTTTTGAAAAATATTCGACAAATAGGGGAAATGCCAAGACTTCTCGGCACTCGATCTGACAAAGGGCTTTCACCAGATTGAGATGGACAATAATGATATCGATTAAACAGCCTTTTCTACGGCGGACGGACATTACGAGTATTAACGAATGCCATTTGGTCTACGTAATGCTCAAGCTACTTTTCAACGCCTTATGAATAATGTGTTAAAAGAGTTTATAGGCAGAAATCTGTCTTGTCTACCTTGACCACATCTTAGTTTTCTCTACCAGCACAGAGGAACATATAGCATTTCTAAGCAAAATTCTTAATACTTTGAGTAAAGCCAACCTGAAAATTCAATTGAGCAAGTGCAGATTTTTAACAAAACTAACAGAATTCCTTGGTCACGTCGTTTCATCAGAGGGAATTAAAACAAACCCACAACAAAATTGAAGCAATAAATCAAATTAAATTGCCAAGAACGCAAAAGGGATCATGTCATTCTTGGGAATTACCGGCGTTTTATCAAAGACTACTCCAAAATTACGCACCACCTTGTTAAATATTTAAAGAAAAACTCAAAAATCAACTAAATGGACGCTGACTACATGGAAGCATTTCAAAAGTTAGGCTACTTTTCCAAAGTGACCCAATCCTTACTCCTCCAGATTTTGGAAAGAATTTCACATTTATTACCGACGCAAGTAATTTTGCATTAGGCGCGGTTCTTACACAGAATGTCAAGGTGATATATTTCGCAGGTCGCTTAATGGACATGAACTAAAATATAGCACAATCGAAAAAGAATTGCTAGGGATACTTTGGGCAACTAAATACTTACGACCTTACGAACTTATGGTCGCCAGTTCACAATAAAGGCCGACCATAAGCCACTTCTTTGGCTTAACGGTTTAAAAGAGTCAAACTGCAAATTACAGCGTTGGAAAATAAAACTCAATGAATTTGACTTCGACATCGAGTACATTAAGGGCAGGGAAAACGTTGCAGCAGGTGGTTTAAACCGTATTGTCTTTGATGAGAATAAAAAGACAACCATTCCTTTTTAGACGTAAATATAAATGAATTTTTTGAAATTTCGGTTAACGAAGAAAACAATGCGTCCTCACCAAATCAGGAAGGAATTTAGATTGTGATGATGGAGACACTATCCATAGTGCAGACACTAATAGTTTGAACCTTATCCCAATTACAGAAAAGCCAATTAACCTTTTCAAAAACCAACTAATTATCGATCTCGCCCAAAAGGCATCTAAAACTACAAAAATCTTATATAGAAATAAAATAAGACATACAATACTAATAACTTCACAAAGTGATCTTTTGTCGATAATGAAAAAATGTTTTCCATTAAAGGATTAATTGTTGTTTTTATTCAGAATCGTACATTATTTTTAAAGTTGCAGGACTTGTACTCAAAATACTTTTTAGCAAACAAAAACCTTTAAAGTCTTGCAATCACACACATTCATTGAGGATGACACAGAAAAGTTACTGGAGTTAATTGAAAAGAAACATAGGAAAACAACCACTGGGGAATTAACGAAATTTTCGAAGAAATATATAAATAACTGCGAAATCTGTAACTTAGCAAAGTACGATAGAAACCCTATTAAGCACACCTTTAACATCATTGCTACACCCTACACCCCAAAAGTACAATGATATAGTTCATGTTGATATTTGGTATCCTCAAAGTAACGTGATGGTTTTGATCAGTTTAGATAAATTGACAAAGATGTTCATTACACTACAACTTATCTTAAAACAGGTAATGCGGATATTGAGAGACATGGTACGCTGAATAAACAAATAAGACTTTTTAACGCCGACTCCAATAACAAAGACGACCTGCAAGACAAAGTTTTCAAAGCTATAATAGCATACAATAACACGATACATTCTGCGATAAAAAACAAACCGATCGACTTACTAATCCACTTAATTACTAAAGAAGAAATTACTGAATTTTCAAAACAGTTGCACTTACAAAAAGTATCCCACCTTGAATGTTTAAGCATAAAAAAGAAAAAAATGTATAGTCATTTTCACAATATATTTATTGATAATAATAGGGTAAGCAAAGCTCCGCCTAAATAGAAGAAAATCGACAACTATAAGATAGAGGATAATTTAAGAAAACTCATAAAACCTAAGTTAAAAAAAATATAAATACCAAAATAATAGCAATGATCTTACCGTAGAAATACATAATTTAGAAGGAACCAATCAATGTACATTACGATAGAGCAACATTAATGTAAAAGAATTAAAATCTTTGTTTGTATAATAAATAAATAGAAGAATTGTTTTAGCAACTAAACACCTTACTTCAGGTACTGGTGCAGCTAGGGGTGGAGGAGTCAGGTATGCATGCATAAGCATAATAAATTATAACAATAATATATAAAGATAATGTAAGCAATGGTATGACGCGCATAGCTGCCGAATATAATAGTGTACATATAATACAAACAATTGTTATACTTACATACATATGTATTGTACGGCCTGATCTACCTACTTACTTATATTAAGCTTAGAGTGTTTAACATTTTTATGAATAAAGTTAGTCATTAGAAGAGACACAAGAGTGCAGCGTCTATTCAGACTCTTGGTTGGTTGGTTGGTTTCAGTGGCTGATCCAAGTCGGATCACAATTATCGCCTTAGCGACGTTTTGATACCACAACCTCTCCTAACGCCGTAGAAAACGATAGATTGTTCACTAAATCCACTTTGTGGAGTTTAGGTATCTTAAAAGATCTTTCGGTTTTACACCCGAGAGATCGGATAAACTCGCTAGGAAATAGTTTCCTAGTGTTCTATTTCTTGCGGCCGCCAGAGCCGGGCATTAGCAAAGAAAAAGGATTAAGGTTTCCTTCTCTTCTGAATTTCCACAACTTCTACAGTGGGTATTGTACGGTCTCTCAGACTCTTAATTATATATTAAAAATATGGCACGAAGTATAGTACCTTGTAAAACCATTCTTGAATCAGCCTCGCAGCTTCATTTCATCACTCCTCGAGCTGTCGGTCAATTAGAACTTCATAAAACCGAAACTCCCACTTTGATATCTGGTATTGGTGAATCTGATCTTGTGACCGACAGTGGTGTTGTCATCTATGTGCAGTCAGGAACTGGTGATTACTCTACTACATTCACAGCTATTGTAACTCTCTCTATCATTGATCAACAGCCAAATATATCATTAAGTACAACAAATTGGAATATCCTCTCGAATAAAGAACTGAAGAAAGCATATGGATCACTGTTCTTCGATTTAATGTGCATATACCAATTTCGTATTAACAAGGAATTACCCTTTCTTGAGCAAACAAGGTTGGGTTGGATTGTCTGTGGAGGCAGGCAAAATTATAAGAAAGAGCATGTAGTGTTAGCAGTTATTCATGAAAGTTCCGTTTCATATGATTCCGATAGCTTCCTCTACCATCAACTCAAGAAGTTTTGAGAGGTACTTGTTCGCAAGGGTACAAGATATAGTTTGGAACGCGAATTACACTTTAAACAGTTTACACGTTAAGCGCCTAATTACTAGTGAATATTCCGTACGACTTCCCTTTAGACTCAGCCTAAATCTTCTTGGTGAATCATACCAAAAAGTCTTTCAGCGCTTTAAAAATAATTAGAAATAGATTTATTGTAAACAGACCCCATAATACAGCCAAAATTGTTCGACATCCTTATACGTTTTCTTAGCTTTCATTTCGCCTAGAGACTTGATATTTGTAAAATGTAAAGATGTTTACGAGTTCAATGCCCTGATAACTATTTGCAGTGCATTATATGGATGGACAAACCATAAGACGATTTTCACAAGATTAAGCTTGATACTGTATCATACGGCACGAAGCCTGGTGCATTTTTTGGCTATTCTTTCTGTGCAGCAAATATCGCTCGATGAGAAAAAGCTTTCTTGGTGGGGGCAGCTACTATTCGCCGGGATTATGTGGATCATCTAATTACTGGTGGAAATTCCATAGAAGAAGTTGCAATCATTATGGATCAAACAACAGAACTGCTTAATAAGGATAACATTCAAATAAGAAAAGTTTGTTCAAATAAAGAAAGGATACTGAACAGTATTCCAATGCATCGGAAAAAATGCTTGACTTTTAGCGATGGCACTGATGTTACAACAGCACTTGATTCAGTTTGGGATCCAAAGTCCGTCATTTTATATTTTCATTCATCCCACATCCGATTGCAAGCAAAATCACAAAGCGATCTGTCTTGTCTACCATTGCTTTTCTATGACCTCTTGGGGTTGATTGGTCCTGTCACTTTTAAGGCAAAAATATTAATTCAACAACTATGCAAAGATAAACTAGAATGGAACGAGAGCCTTCCACAACTTTTAAATCATGGGTCACTCTATTAGAAAAGTTCAGAATCATCGACAATTCTTTACCAGATGCTACATTAGAAATTCATGGATTTGCGGCGCAGAGGCCTAGCTACATATGGAACTTGTATATACGTTCGGTCAAAGAGTCGACAAGGTGTGAAAATAAGTGTACTTTGTTCCAAATCGCATGTAGCTCCACTCAAAACTCGTAATTAGAATTGTCTGTTGCCTTATTGCTTATCTGAATCTGTCTGTTGCCTTATTGCTTATCTGAACTGTTGTGATATTCATTGCTGGACCGAGTCAACTGTAGTTTTCAACATCCAGCTTATTACTTATACCTTTTTCACTTATTACTTAATAATTTTATTTATTAATTGAAAAAAAATCTTAAAATTAATACAAAAATGTAACCCGCTACCAATGTATTAGAGTTAAGTAACTAAGGAATTTAAATTTGTAAGGGCTCTACATCTAATGTAATACAATTCAATTTAATGTGGTACTAAGTCATCTAAGTTGATGTCACAAACGTATCAAACATTAAACAAATAACTGCTCTCAATGTTTTATGTAAATGTAAAACAAAATAAAAATAATACAGACTTATATATAATCGACGTTTTATGCACACCAAAATGAAATTTGAGCCACCTAAAAAGAAAAGGGAAATTGCACAGTGTACAAAATGTCAGAGATATGGCCATACGAACAAATTCTGCAATCATAGCCTAAGATGCGTGAAATGCGCTGGCAGCCATTCAGCATTAGATTGCTAACGAAAGGAAAGATCGCAAGAGCCTAAATAAATACTCTGTGGAGGCAACCATCCGGTTAATTATAGAGGATGTACAGTTTATAAAGAATTGCAGCTAAAGTCATTTTCAGCACTTCGAGAGAAGGTCGTAGACAAATCCAGTGTTATTAATCCACCACAAATACAAGTTCCAGCAGGAAGCACATATGCGTAGGTGGTTATGCAGGAAGAAAAAATCAATGCCCCATCAACAGAACTTGCTGACTCATCACAACAGCAGTCCAATGATATGAGCGAATTAAAGAGCATGCTTAAATGCCTAATGGGCCAAATCGGAGCCATGCTCAACTTGCTAACAGCGCTCATCTGTAAAATGACAATGATGCAATCCATCAAAATTGCAGTGTGGAATGCGAATGAACTTTCGCAGGGAAGTAATGAAGTCAAAATTGATAACAGCATTGACATTATGCTAATATCAGAGACTCACTTCACCAATAAAAGTTTCTTAAAAATTGACAAATGCAGCACATATCACATAAATTACCCAGCAGGCACTGCACCGCTATTATTATAAAAAACAGGGTTAAACATACAGTACAAGAAAAGTATGATAAACCTTATATACAAGCAACTAGCATCTCTATCCAAGACCAACATGGCGAGCTTATGATAACATCTGTATATTGCCCTCCGAGACACTTCATTAACAAAGGCCACTTCGAACAGTCCTATAGCATACTAGGAGTTAGATTCCTAGCCTGTGGTGACTATAATGCCAAACATAACTATTGGGGCTCTAGGACTATTAATCCGAAAGGAAAATAACTATTCAAAACTATGCAAGCTAATAATCCTATGCATGTTTCAACATGAGAACCAACATACTGGCCATCTGATAGAAAAAAGGCCCCGGATATTAATGTTTTTTGTGTGATGAGAGGTGTTTCTAGAAGCTGTGTCGAAGTGGCTTCATCTTTATATTTGCCGTCAGACCATTCCCCTATCATTATAAAACTACACAATAAGCGTACGAACTGGCTTCAATTTAAATTCATTATTTGTGATACGTTATCTGTGGATATACAACTCAAAACCCCAAGAGATATCGAAGAAGCGGTCAAAAATCTAACGAAAATAATACAAAATGCTGCCCGGGCCGCTACTCCGAAACTTAAAGAGAAGCATATAAATTGTGCGATTAACCAAGTTATTAAGGAGATGATAAGTGCAAAACGAAAGTTAAGAAAGTTGTGGCAAATTACGAGATATCCAGAAGACAAAAAAGTCTTAATAAGGCAGCAAAAGAAGTTAGACATAAACTTATGGCAGTAGAAAATGATGAAATTTAGCACTATTTATCAAATTTGTCAGCAACAGTTTCCACGGAATGCAACAAAAAAGTTGAAGCAATCCCATTACTCGATTTCCTCCCATCAAAACTGTAAATGGTTGGGCCAAAACCGATATTTGCCAAACACCTTTGTGATGTCTTTACATCATTTTCCAAAAATTCACAACATAATGATGACGACATTCATGAGTTTTTGGAAGCTCTTGGTCAAATGGAATTACCGATCTTACCTATCAAAATAAGAGTAGTTAAGAACTTTCTGATTAAATACCTCAACATAAAAAAAGCACCAGGATATTTTAAAATCATATCTTGAAAAGCTTCATTTCAGAGTGAAATTTAAGTCAAAAACTAAACAGTTTTCCCAATTACATCGGGTGTTCCACAGGAAAGCGTATTCGGCCCTGTGCTTTACAGTATTTTTACAGCAGATCTGTGCTTTACAGTATTTTTACAGCATATGGGTTACAACTCTAAGCTAACATTGAATAATAAACTTCTGCTTTATAAAAGTATAAAAAAACCTATATGGACATATGGAATTCAGTCAACGCATCATGGTTTGTCAGTAACAGGACACTGCGAAACGACCTTAACATACCGACAGACCTCGAGGAAATAAAAACATATAGCACTAAATACTGGGCACGGTTCAGTACGCACTTTAACGTACTAGATCTAAATCTGCTGGAATCAACAGCATCAACGCGCATACTTAAACGAGCACCTCCCTTGTACTGCGTCTAGAAAATGTTTCATATTATATTTTCTTTTATAAATAATGCAATAATGATAATAATGTGATGACCCTACGGACAGATTGCAAATGAAACGGAGTTATTTAAAAAGAATAACCTAACTGTCGAAATATATTCAGATCGCTGTGGATGTTGACATTTTTTATGTACAACAGATGCTTACGTTCGAGAAGCTTGCTACTGTGTTGGCACAAATCGAATCATGCCGCAATTCTAATGACCCCAATGATCTGATGGTTCTTACGTCGGACCATTTTCTTATAGGCGACTCTCTCTTGGCTCCACCATCGCCCGGAATCGAGGACTCTAATATAGGTACACGCTGGCAAACTGTCAATTTCTCGCTCAGCAATTCTGGCGCAAATGGAATTGCAACGACGACCGAAATGGATAAAACGTAAACCGGACCTAAAAATGGGCGATATAGTACTTATCAAAGACGAGCGATTCCCTTGTAACCAATGGCCACTTTGACGGATCATTGAGACGCATCCTGGAGAAGAAAACGTTGTCCAAATGATGTGAAACGACCAATAGCCAAATTGTGTCCGATCCATAATAACTGGTTCAATAAAACTGGGGATTCGTCATACTGATATTAATTTGTACTTTTCTCTACTTTCTCTAGCAGTTAGCCAACGTCATCGCCATTATCAGGCACAATTCTCGTGCTATTTCCTGGCATGAGGAGGAGACAACTTCAATAATTTTCCACGAAATTAATCGGCGGGGAGAATGTTGGAGATTATAACTACCAAACAATGTGCTATGAGCATAATAGTTTGCAAAACATTCGATCAGCTACAATAATAATAAGCAGTGAAAGCAATAAGCAAATACTTACGGTATGTATACACAATTTGTGACAACAACCATTAAGCATTGAGTTTAAACAAGAAATTGTTGGTATTCTTTTCTTCCTTTTCGCTCTTTACGAAATTAATTATTTTTCGGTACTTAGAACTAAGCAGTTAAAAACTGGTTCAATGGATAATTGACGCTGACCTAAGACCTTATCGCGCCACAATTACATGTTATTGAGTTAAATCACATTTATATATTCTATAGTTAATTAAATACATCAGTAAAATAAAAAGTGACGGTTTTATTTCATTAAATTGTTGGAGGCTTGCTGGACTGCGCCCAGCCGAAGATACATTGCAACAACACATTCACAACATGCAAAGAAATAAACAACCACTTCCTTTATTCTCCCTGGAACTTAAACCAAACGATAATAACAAAGACGTATATTCCTTAATCCATCTTTTACACTGTAAAATAAATTTCGAACCACCTCACCAGAAATAATTATTCCATAACGCTAAATAATTGCTAAAAATATGGACACACCAAAAACTAATGTACTAAAAACCCTGTGTGTGTCAAATGCGCAGGTAACCACATCACAATTGCAATCTTGAAAGAGATATGAACCAGCAAATCATTTGCTCTCTCTATAGTGAAAAACACACAGCAAAAAACAAAGACACTACATATACAAAAATTCCCAACATTACTTAAAAATAAATCACTCCAACTCATGAACAGAAATCCCGAGAACCATCTGTGAATCTACCCACAGTACAAACAAATGAAATCACACCTGGTATGTCATACGCTAAGTAGTAACAGTACGACTTAACAGAAAACCTGAACGCAGCAATAAACAGTTTAATATAAACACAGCATAACGACGATCTCTCAGATTTAAAAATAATGATGAAACAATAACCCAAATGGCAAGTATGATGAACATTGTGACACTGCTCGTATCGAAACTAAAAGGTTTCCAGAAGTAAAATAACTTTTGTTATGTGGAACGCCAATGGACTATCGCGCCACTTACTAGATCTTCAAATTTTCATGTGCGGACCAATTAATTGACATTATGCTAATATCTAAAACGCATGCTACTGACAGAAGTAATAATAACATACCTAACTATAACATCAAATCACCCTGACTATCGAACACTCGGAGGAACTACAAGCGTATAAAACAGATTTCATTCAAGCTTCCTCTACAGAGATAGTCGCTTTGGGTGAGCCAACTTACTGGCCGGCAGACATCAAAAAACTACCTGACTTAATTGAGTGATGCGTTACAGAGATATAAAACCATGTCAGTGTACTTCCACCCAAACATAATAACACAAAGGCTCTTTTTTTGTGTCGGAACAACTAGTCGAATATAGCACTCAGACCTCAAGACATCCATTGTACTATATTTGACGCTCCATTTTAATTTTCTTTGAATCTACCAGATTTGTGAACAAACCTTACTAGATCATGTGTCTCTAAGCAGCCAAAGTTGGCACTACTTAAGATGTCAGTGCCAAATCCCTTGAACTAGATTCTAGCGAAAGCGGGGCATACGCACAAAAAGTGGTCAGCCGTCTCATCTTCCTCTTCACAGGCCTGACAAAGTGCACTGTCTGCAATGCCTATCTTTTGCATATGCTTAGCCCAAGCAAAATAGCCTGTAATCAATCCTACCAGAAGTCTGCAGTCTCCCTATCAAGTGGCAGAAGAAACCTTGACGTTCTATCAGAAATAACAGGCAGCATTGCCTTTGCCCAAGTGCTGCCTCTTACGGCCCCCATTCGCGATTCTGCGCACCTGCAACCCACAATAGTGGCCATAATGGCAACAAAAGATATGGGAAGAACAGATTCCGGGCCATTAAAACTGGTCTTAGATCCCTTATTCGCCAGCTCGTCAGCGTCTTCATTCCCCATAAAACCAAGCAACAGATTGTTGTGCTTTCCAACATAATTCAATCTGGATTTACACAACAGCACCAACTTGGAGGTGACAAAGGGGCTGAGTAACGCCTTCAGTGCAGTCTGACTGTCAAAGCAGACTTCTGCCACGCCATCTGTCTTCCACCACGCCATCTCTCTTCCACCACATAGGCCATCGCTCTTAGAATGATATACAATTTCGCAATTTCGAAAGACAGAAGCATGACAATCAAGGGCGTAATGGAGTTGGAAACCGTTGAGTTCCATGAAAACCCTAGAACCCGTTCAGTGAAAATACGACAGCACTGCCTACCGGGTCAAACCATAAATGAGCCTCTGGTATTTTCATACAGTATCGCCTTTTATCTTCAAGATTCCAACGCGCACCCACCCACTGCCTATTGTACTTCAACCTATAGATGGTCATTAGGGCCTGTCCTTGTATAAAAACATTTTGGGCGGGAAGATTCAACAGAGCATCAAGAGAAGGTTAAAAGTTGTCAGAAAGGCTCCAGTACAATAAATAGCCACAGTTCTCTGTGGTCTAAATAGGGCAGATTTAACCCCCTTGAGAGACAATATTTTCCCTCAGACCACAGATGCGTAGAATATTATGGGCCTGATCATTGCCTTCTAAATCCAAAGTACCTTCGAAGGAGCCAGACCCCAGGTCTTGCCAAACAGTGCTTTCGCTACCTTCAGTTCAACGTATGATTTCCAGAGAAGCTTACTATGAAGAATATCCCCAAGATATTTTACCTCCCTTGATAACTGAATAGTGATCCCCTTTAGTATTGGCTGAATAGGAATGGTCAAAGCAGGAGACCGCGCCTATTGCATTTACTACTTCGCCAGATGGTATGCTGTACATTAGCAACAAGCCGCCAGACGTCTTTCCTCACAGAACTTCACTAATTCCGCCAGCGCCCCCTAGGGGCAGAAGCAGAAGCAATCACGAAGTCCGACCCTCCATGAATACTTTTGTAGCTCACTCTAGTGCCCACCAGGTCTTGCCAACAGAATGGATTTAACCCGGTTACTTCTAGATGAGAAGACTCTATAAGACTGGTTACTGGTCTACTGGAACTCTTGTCATATAGGATATTTACTCCCTTGAACCTCCCCAAGTCCACATAGACGTCCTTTATGGACCCATGGTTCCTGAATAATAATTATAAAAGGGAATGTCTGCAGGTGGAAAAGCCGTCGAGAGCAGTTGCGGCTTTTGAATGCTGCAAGTTAATCTGTGTTATAGTAACACCAGTAGGCGCTCCTAGATTATTTGTTTGGGAATACATGGAATGTAATCCTCCCAAAGAACAGTTCTGGGCTGTTTTCGTACCTTGACCCCAGATCATACACAGACTTTTGGTCCAATCGCACAACACGAGTCGAACCTTCTTTGTTTTCCCGGTTCTTTCCCCTTGTGTGCGACAGGATATGCCAGCCTGATGTATCAATGCCTGGGTTCTGGACACGCAGAGTCGGAAGCACATCGTGTGTCTTCAGGTCCTGAATCCCTCCGATTGCCTTCCTTGGGGGTTTATTCTCTTCCCTTTACAGAGAAGAGAGTTTTACCCAAAGCGGAGATCCTTTCAACCTCTATCCGGATCCATTCGTAGTTGATCAGATATGAGCACTTCACCCTTAAAGTTCCGATCTTCATCTCATAGCCCCCGCGTTTGCCTCCGGAGCCGAGGCGATTACCCGTTTCGTGAGGTGGTTTTTGTAGTGTTTAAATTCTGCATCAACCATTCTACGATCCATTCCCTTCCGTCCAATCACAGCCAGGGGCTGAAGGCCGATTACCTTCTCCCTATAGGAAGACATGGCCACAGAAACCCCGGGTGTGCTTGGATCATCCCCGGATGTGCCGTTCATCCAAATTTATACCCGCACCAGAAGCAGGTTTTGCCGGGCAGGCAGTTCGATTTGTGGACGAAAGCTTAGAGGGCCGAGACTTCTTGCGACCGCCTCCAAGCGCCGCCTTAACTGCTCCTTTGTCCTTAGATTTTTGTACATAGACTATTTGAACATTGGAAAGCCGTTTAATAGCTGTAGGAGACTATAATGCAAAAAACTTCACATGGGGTCCAAGACTGACAAAAATGAATAGCCGCCAACTACTAGACGCCATAAAAGATATTAATAGTCGCTTTATTAGTACAGGTCAGCCAACTTACTAGCTAGCAGACATCTAAAAATTACCGACTTAATTACCTGACATATTGCACGAACTGAACAATAAAAACATGTCTAGATTCGTTATCAGACCATTTTCCAATCCTATTGACCCTTTAAAGCAAGCCGGATACAAAAATTTCTTGAAATAACCGACCAGGAACAAATTTTGCCAATCGATCGAAAATAACTTAAACATTTCATTAAAATAAAAAAAAAGGAAGTGACGCAGCAATAGCATACCTAAATGACAACATCGTCAAAGTAGCAATTCAGTCAACACCAATTCTAAGTCCATCACAAATTACGACTGTCCCAGCTCACATTAAGCATAAAATAGAACAAAAAAGAAGACAGGAAAAATTGGCAAATTACTAGACACCCTGAAGACAAAGCTAAATTCAATAAAGCGGCAAAAGAACTGAAGGCAACGATAAAAGAATTGCAAACCAGAAAATTATCTAAACCATTTTTAAACGGCCGCTACAAATTATTACCTTTTGAAAGGCAACTAAAAAACTAAACAGTGCAATAATACATAAACCACCCATAAAAACAGAAAATAATACCTGGGCAAAATCGAACATTCAGAAAGCAATTACTCTCTCAAAACACTTCGCAAATATTTTCAGTAACGACATGGACACTGAAAATATCCAATTTAACAATATATAAAATGTCCGCTATAACAAAACAAAAATGACGACAATAGCTGAAATTAAAATACTTATCTCGAAAGTGAAAAACAGAAGACACTTGGATACGACCTAATAAGCGGGAAAATATTAAAAGAACTTCCTGGTTCTATAATAATATATATTTGAAATATATTTAGTACTATATTTAGTCTAAATCATTTTCTAGTCTTGTGGAAGGGAGGTACAAATAATAACAATTCCGACACCAAACCAAGACACAAGAAGAACCAGCTTTTATCGACCCATCAGCCTCTTGCCAATTCTTTCAAAGGTATTTGAGAAAATACTGTTTGATAGAATTGAACCTATCTTGACACAACAAAAAGTTATTCCAAGCCACCAGTTCGGAATTAGAAGGCATCATTTAACCGGGCAACAACTCCGCAGAGTTGTGGATACAATTTGGACGACATGGATAAAAAACTGTATTGCGTGGCGGTATTCTTGGACATTTCTAAAGCGTTTGATAGAGTTTGGCACAAATAACTAAAAGGACTAAAATAAATAAAACACAACCTAGTTTAATTACCTATTAAAAAGTTTTATTAATTCGCTCGCCAGCTGAAAATCACCCCAGCGCGAAAAATAGCAACAAGAAACATAAAACAATAACACAAAATCGTAAACAAAACACATTAAAATCTTACTAGCTAAGAAACCCAACCTCCTCAAACCGCTTTGATTTGCTCACAACAGACGACGGAAGCGAGACTAAAGAACTTGGAGAAAATAATAATGCACAGACCATAAATGATCGACTTAATAAAATTCAAAAAGCCCCTCCATTATATGTTCAAGGTGTTCAAGTAATAAGGACACTAATTAATGCCCTTAACGACACTACAAAAAATAAGAATGAACTAAATATATTAAAAAACGAAACCAAAATACAGCCTATTGACTCAGCAAGTTACTCTGCAATAATTAAAATGGTGAAACAAAAAACACATAATATTACACGTACAAGCCAAAAGAGCAAAGGGAATTCAAAGTAGTTTTAAGAAGCATGCACTATTCTGCAGATCAAGACATGATAAAAGCTGAGTTGGCAGAGTTGGGCCATACTGTTTTAAATATTTGCAATATTCAGAATCGAATTACCCAAAAACCCCTGCCACTATTTTTTATGGAACTAGAGTCAAATGAAAATAACAAAAATATTTACAACATTGACCACTTCATTGTAAAGTATAATTTGAACCCCAGCACCAAATAAGAGACATATCTCAATGTTCAAACTGCCAAAAATACGGGCACCCCAAAAACTATTGCACGAAGGAACCAGTCTGTGTCCAATGAAAGCAATAAATATAATGTAGATGTTGATATGGCAGTGGCCACATGACTGTAAAGAATACCATTGAAATACTTAAAAACAGAAAATAATCAAACTGGGAAATTTAAAAAAAAAAATACGACGAAAGCTCAGATATATTATAAATAACAGGGAGTGCCCCATGGTTTTGTACTTGGACCACTTCTAGATTTAATATATACTGCCGATATTCCAACCACCAGCGTAAAGTACCTTGGCATAATAATCGATGCCAAACTTACTTGGAGACAACACATAAAAAGTAAACAATATGAAATAAGAAACATATTCAGACTAAGTTGGCTACTAGGAAGAAGTTCCAAATTATCACTACATAATAAACAAAATATATATAAGACAACAATCATTCCAATATGTAAATACGGGATAGAAATCTGGAGGACTGCGAGCAAAACCAACATATAGCTGATCCAACTGGTTTGTGACGAATTAAGACATTCACAAGGACTTGAACATTGCCACGGTAGAGGACACCATAAAAAAATGTATCATAAAATACACGCAGTTACTAAAGACCCATGAAAATCCCCATATGCGGCAACTATCGGAAATGGAAAATTTCCCACAAAGCAGACTAAAACGAATCGCACGCACAGAACTTCCACATAGGTTTTAATATTATCTTTTGGTGTTTGGTTTTTTATATATATTAATATGCATGTAGCAATAAATAATAAATTTTCTTGACTAAATAGTATTTGCTCTGGCACAGGTCAGAATATGTAGTATAGCCAAATTTTTCAAATAATTTTACTTATTGTTGAAAAACAGATATGTAAATAATTTGGGAAAAAAGTTAGATGCCAACAATGCATATCGTAACTATAACAAGTACTTCAAGTTTCTTATTGCGACATAAGTTGTAATATGTAAATGCAGAATTTTACTTGTGTAGTGATTTAAGCACAATGGACCGCCCGGGAAAGTTCAGGACAAGATTGGGACGACATCTATATTCGCAAGAGCATGGGGAATTCCAGTGGTACTAAGAGAAACGTACGAAGGTGGGTCAATAAGACCTGAAAATTGAAATTCGTCAGAAAAACATTTTATTTTTCAGCATAGTCTCCTTTTACCTCGATACACTTCATCCAACGTTGCTCCAATTTTTGGATACCATCCAAACAATGCGAATTTCCGAGTCCCTCAATAAAGGCGTTTGCTTCATTGATGGCCTCTTCATTCGACCCAATCCTCTTAGCGCCGAGCCATTTCTTCATATTTGAATCAGGAAGTAGTCGCAGCTGGCTAAATCAGGGGAATATGCTGGATGTGGGAGTAATTCGTAATCTAATTCATACAACTTGTGTAGCCGTTTCACTTTTCAATGAAAAAACCGAATCAAATTTCTTGTGAGTTGCATACATCGTAAGTAAAAACGACTCAAGGAAATTTCTTGAGCATTTTTTTATATGAAGTTTTCACTTTTCTTGAGAGCTACTTACCGGCCTTTAAGTGAAAAAAAGGGATTACAACAAACACTACTACAAATTAATCAAAAAAACTTTTTTTTCCTAATGAAATTATACTTGCCTGAAACAACTTTAGAAGCGTTGAAGCTTATTGAAGTCAAATTAAAATATAAGTAAAGTATCTTTGATATATTTAGATCCTATTTTATTGATATGGAAAATTAGAATGTAATGAAATATATGTCACTTTAAGTTATTCAGTAGACTCTGCCAGGATCCTTTTTCATCAATGCATTCCTCATCGGCTTCTTCATCTTCACTTTAATTGAATATTGCAGTCTTGTACAAATTTTGCAAAGATGATGAGCCAGGAATCCCGGAAATCAGCATTTTTAGAGGTTCTTTTGTATATTGTTTATATTTTTAACAGGCAAGGGTTATTAGACGAACCGAGCTTAAAAGTAACCTACTGATAGTATGAAATACAGAATTATTTATTATTTCCGACTTTTAATAAATGTTTTTTAAACTTGTTAAGAACATCCATATTGCAATCCGTCCTAGGAAACTTTCTTGCAAAATTTAACCGGTACAACCTGAAATGCTGATCCGTGCTTCTGCTGCTTCTTCGGATAGCTGCCCAATCGGTAGGAGAGTATTTCGAAAAACTTCTGATCAATTATTGGGGTATATCTGTGCTTCCCGAATATGATCACCGAAGGACATTACCTGGACCTTGGTAGCACCCAGAGGCCATTATATTGAGTCTAACCACGCGAATTAAAACGACCTAGACTTCGTTTGTTCGAATCTTCTATTTATTGTAAAAGCACCTGCTTTTGTACTAATACAATCGTTGTTGTTTCTTAATTTTCAAATGCCCTACTTTCACTGCTTCTTTTGTTTTTACTTCCAAAAGAACGGTTTTCTTTACTTTGATCAACTTTCAACTTTTCATACCCGACAAAATTTGTTTTAAGTTCGGCTAGTCTATGTGATTCATACAAAATTATTTTGTTTGCAGTTTCATATGTAGTCAATCAAGTGATGTGTTTCTACGTGTCGTCTTGACGGCACTTTTTTCATTTTGTACATATACTCCAGCAATGTTTCGCTCTCGCTTTTTTTTTGCATTTTCCAACAGCTTGTGTACTTTGTCGGTCTCATGAAAACCAAATTCACTCTGCAGAATTGCTTTTAAATCTTGCCAGCTACAAATATTCAACTCAGCTTCAACTGCCAATCTTGCTGCTCCCACCAACAGTTGTCTAGCGTATAAAAAAGTCTGCACGGCATTCCATCTGCAAACAGAAACAATTTTCTCTATCTCGTTCAGCCAGTCTCTTAAGCTCTTTCCGTTTTCGCCGGTGAATTTTTCCAATGATTCCTGAACGTTTTTGAGGTGAATATTGTTTTGCACCACATTATCTGCATATTTTTCTTTGCCGTCGTCCATCATTTCAAGCGATTCGGTGCCTCTTAACTGTTGATTAATTTTTTTTTTCACCAAAAATTTCTAGCTTCGACGTACTGCGGCGCTTCTTGCTGATCAATTGTTTCGTTGTTGTTTTCGCAAAACATTCCGTTACCTTCACAAAGATTTTTAGCTTCGCAGTCGGCTGAAGTGTCTTACTGTTTTTCCTCGGTTTTGTTGTTTTCCATAAATTGTTGCATCCGTAGAAAGAGATCTTGCTTCTTGTAATACCGATAAGACAATCCCAATAGTTTAAGTGTTTCTTGTAATTGTCTTCTGGTAAAAGATGAAAGGTCACCGTCACTCATAAAATTTAATTAGGTGCACAACTGCACTTTTTGCTGTCTCTTTTTGGCAATCCCACTTCTGACACCATGTGGAAATGAAGAAACCCAATTAAGAATTTAAAAATGAATAAAATTTATTTCATTTAATTATCAATTTATTATTGGCCAAAAAATAAAAAAAATTATTATAATTTTTTGTTTAATTAACAAAACGTTCTATATACTTTCTTTTACTTCTTTCTTTACAACTTAACCGCTTGACATTATCTTTACGACTCACTTATGAAATAATGAGTACTACTACAAAAGAAACATTGGTAAATACGTCTATAATTCCTACATACATGACGCATCAGAGAAGGCTTCTTGTGCTGCTATTTATCTCAGAGCAGTATTCAATGATGGAAGGGTCATTGTAAGGCTCTTATGTGCTAAGTCACGTGTGGCACCACTTAAACATCAAACAGTACCTCGCTTGGAACTGTACGCTGCAGTATTATTCGCTCAGTTGGTAAACAGGGTCAAAATGATCTACCTTTCAACATCATCTAACACGCTTGTGAACAGATTCAGAGATTGTTTTATCCTGGATTATTGCATCATCCTCATCATTCCAAACTTTTGTAGCTAACAGAATAGCTACCATTCAAAATTTGGTACTACCAGAGCAATGTCGCCTGTCCACTCCAAGGATAACCCAGCCGACGTTCTATCAAGGAGATTAGTACCAAAGTAATTAGCAACATGCGACGTATGGTTTTATGGACCATTTTTGCGGCGTGGTAAGGAAACTCTTTGGCTTCCCATATAGTCTGCAACTCTATCCATATCACAAGACATTGAATGGAAGCGAATGGCACCACTAGCAGCATTAACAACAGTTGACAACGAAGAATTCATATACACGATCAACCATAAAAATTGTATTAGTTCACTTCATCGAGTTGAGGGTTACGTTTCGCGTTTCATTATGCATAATAGAACTAGCAGTGACTCTATGACATCAAAGTTAACGCTAACACCTAAGCAACTAGACCAAGCATTAATCGCTATAATACGGACTGTTCAGCTATCCGACCTTAAACAGGTAGGTAAAGCGGCAGCCCGAAGGTATGGGACGTGATGTCTCATGACCCTTTGTGATACCGCATGAGACATCAGGTCCAATCCCTTTCAAAGGTCCAGCCATTTGGAGCTTTTAATGAAGCAGTTGATGGAACTAATCTTTTTATTTAAGATATCTCTCAAAGAGTCCAGAAAGTGCGCCTTCTGGACAGCGCTGGGCAAGTGCATAACAGGTGTGCGATGGATTCTTCCTCCTCCTCGTCCATGCAACTTCTGCAGAAGTTAGAGGCAATCCCCAGCCTACACCCGTGAGTGCCTAGAGTCCAGTGTCCCGTTAGGACACTAATCACGGAACCTATACTTTGATTATTTAGAGCAACTAGGTCCTTAGAGCGCTTGACATTAATCTCTGGCCAGGTTTGTCTAGCTATTTTACATCCTAAGGATATAGTATTTTCTAAGAGCTTACATGCGGCAATAGGAATACCGAAGTTCGACTTATCTGGTTCAATCGGTATGGTTGTACCCTCACGGGAAGTTCATCCGCCGTATAGTTCCCTGGAATATCTCTGTGACCGGGAACGCAGCACAGATGCATACGGGTGTGCTTACCCATCTCCTCTAAAGATTTGCGGCAGCTTTTGACGGCTTTTGAGGTGATAATAGCCAAATCCAGGGAGCGCAAAGCTGCTTGTCTGTCGGACAGAATGCAAATATCATGTCCAGATACTTTCTTCTTCAAAGCCAAGACAATGCTGCCTCTATAGCCGCGACCTCTGCCTGAAAGAGATTGCAGTGGTCGGGCATCCTAAAGGACATGTTAATGTTCAAATCTTCTGAGAATACACCACCTGCCACCCTACTCTGTAACTTGGATCCATCTGTGTAGATTTGAACCCCTTCAACATAACGGGGATGCCGTCCTTCCATTCATCCCTGGAGGGAATGGAGATCCTGCACATACCATTGAAGGCATAAATTGGTGTGATGTAATCGAAAGAGTCAGGAATACCCTCAAAATGTTTTAAAATAGACGCATGGCAACCCATTGATGCGTAGTTTTTAGCCTTATAGCTGAGTTTGGAGCAGATTGAGCATAACGTCCAATGCTGCCGTTGGAGTATGGCACTACTTATGAATACATCTGCCGTTCTTTGTACCTTTGTTACCAGCCTATTGTATGTGGACTTACTTAGGGCTGTCCACCAAGCAAGCACCACATAAAAAAGGACTGGTCGTACCACAGCTGTGGCTGATAAACCACAGATAGGCTGCCTTAGGCTGTAACCCCCATTTTTTTTAATAATAACTCTTTTGCAAGAGTACATAGCTACCTGAGCCTTCCTAATGCGTACGCTTATATTAGCCTTCCAGTTCAGTTTCCTATCTAGGATCACGCCCAGATATTTAGCCATTTTATTCAGAGTATACTTCTTCATTCGTTATGCCCGTCAGTTTGCAGTTTTCGTCGAGAAAGTATTCATGGTTTGCTAATTTATTATTTATTTTTGCATAGTGAGATGTCTGCACCTGTGTCTATTAAAAATATCATTTGTTTCTTTCTGTATGTCTGAACGAAATTTTTGTGGTTATCTGATATTTTATACACATTTAGTTTTGGCTTTCCTGAATGGTTATGCATTCTGGGCCTTTCCCTCATTGTGTAACATGTTGTTGTTGTTCTGTTGTCTGCCTGGTGAGTTTGTGTCTGTAGTTGTTGTTCCGATTATTGGGATGTGTGTTGTTGTAGTTATTGTTTCTGTTACTGAAATTGGTATTGCTATAGTTGTTGTTTCTGTTATTTGCAGAGTTGGTGTTGTTGTAGTTGTTTTTGTATCTGTTGTCATAGCGTGTGCTGAAATATGGTCAGGTTTTCTCGGTTGTCATTTTCGGCTGCTTGTCAGATTCCAGATCAGTTGTAGGATCGCCATGTGGTATATGAATGTAGTTGGTAGAATACATATCTACAAAAGCGGAAAAACGCCCTCAGCAGAGATTTTGACCAGCAGGGTGTGCCGTTGGCAAAAAGTATTGTTTGTTCTGATCTAAGTCGCTCCTGACTTAGAGCACGCTGACAAAATTAAATATTCTAATGAAAGTGGCACTTTTAGTTTTATCAGATTAACTCTAGTTTATTTAGTGGCTCGCTGGCTCTTTTATATCATTTAAAATATATTTCTATTTTCTTTTATCTAACATAAAATATACCTATCTTACTTTTACTAGCTACAAATCATATCTCCAAAATTACTCTCAAGTATCGAATTACCGATATTTGTGTTTGGCGATTCATAATCATTGTTTATATTATGATAATTGAGTGCAAGTGGAAGTGCAAGTCACTGCACTGTCCAATATGCATGCAACGCTGCATTATAGACAGCGCATGTCAATGCACCACCAAATATGCGTATTTAGCTTTGAATGCAAGTGCAGGGCGTTGCGCTATTGTCAGCTCGTTAGCATAGGTGAAGTACTAATGTGCTAGTAAAAATGTGTGGTCGTCAGTGTACACTAGTTAGGTACACTACACCCCCAACAGTCTGCAGTCCATTTAGAGAGAATGTTCAACATGTGTTACATCAAGTCTCTCAAAGTAGATATGTATTTTCCCGAGATACTAATAGCAACATCATCCGCATACGCAACCACCTTGCTCCAGTCGAACGATCAGCTCATTTGCCGCAAGATTCCAGAGTAGGGGTGAAAAAACTTCACCTTTGGGTGTGCCTTAGCACACGGACTTCTGGGCCGACGCCGTCCCCAGCTGTGAATTGATTATCCTGACACTAAGCATATTTTCACTCCACTTAGGTTAGGTTTGGTTAATGTGGCACCCAGTCCAAGGACCAGCTCACTCAGACCACCATAGGTCCATTGTGATACCACCGCGCCACAACGCACCTCCGATTCACTCGTCGAACCATTTCGAAGCCCTAATAAAGCGCAGGATTTGTTTGACCTTCGCGCTAGACACCTCTGTAAGAGAGCTAAAAGCGTATTTGCCTAAAGAGCCCGCTCTGCTTCTAGCCAGAGCGGGGCAATTACAGAAGAGATGTTCCACACTCTCCTCCTCCTCCTCATCCCCACAGCTTCTGCAGTATTCATGAGAGAATACTCCCAGCCTGAGAGCATGTCTGCCGAAAAGCCAGTGACCAGTTATATAAGCCACGACCTTAGAGATATTCTCTCTCGGCAGGGCAAGCAAGACTCTAGTTTTCCTTTTATTAAGTTCCGGCCACATTAGCCTAGTCGTTAAGCAAGTGCCCTCTTGTGCCCAAGACCCATTGGTCTCACGCACGACCCTATCCTTCAGCATCAATTTACAGGTGGCAATAGGTATTCTAATCTCACATCTGTCCGTGCCTAAAGTTAGGTTGGTACCCCGTCTGGCTAAGTCATCAGCTCTACAGTTTCCCGCAATATCCCTATGCCCCGGAACCCATATAAGGCGTACCTTGAAAACGGTACTGATATCATTTAGGGCTGCTCGGCAGTCCTGAGCAACCTTTGATTTCAGTGCCACCGAATTCATTGTCAAGATGGCCGCCTGGCTATCCGAGTAGATATTTATAATATTTTTTGTTACGGCATGTCTATTTAAGTAGATGGCTACCTCCTTTATGGCTAGGCCCTATGCTTGATAAACACTGCAATGGTCGAGGAGACGGAAATAAAGTTCCAGTCCCAGTTCTTCTGAGAAAACTCCAAAACCGACTCTATCGTCAAGTTGGGATCCGTCAGTGTAGAAATTAAGTTCCCCCCTTTTCCATGGCATTGATGTTTGCCACTCTCTTCTAGACGGAATATATGTCTGGAAGTGCCTATCGAAGTTGAGATTAGGTATAGAGTGGTCAATGTGTTGGGTAGAACTACTCCAGGTATGCGCAATAGTCGAGTGACCAATCTGCCGATCATGCCATAACGCCGCACATTTCAGCCTTAGTGCTGATGTGGCGGCCACTTGTTTCCCTAGCAGCTCTAATGTAGGTAGGTTGAGTTCTACTTCTAAAGCTTTAGTAGGCATGGTCCTTAAGGCACCAGAGATGCATAAAAAAACCGTTCTTTGGACCTTGCTCAGAAGCTTCAAATAGCTTTGTTTCTGAGTGACTGGCCACCATACCAGTATTCCATATAGCAATATGGGTCTGACCACCGAAATGTACAGTCAGTGCATAATTCGTGGGGATAGCCCCCACCTGATTCTTTTTTTCATGTGTACAAAGCAATGTTGGCCTTTCTGACTGTTTCTTCAATATTGGGTTCCCAGGTAAGTTTTCTATCTAGTACTAGTCCCAAATATCTAACTGTCTCTTTCATCGGAATTTCCACACCTTTGTATGTTAGCGGGGAGACATCAGGAGATCTATTTTTCTTAGAAAAGAAGATTAATTCCATTTTATCAGGGTTTAACCCTAATCCCCTTCTTCCCGTCCAACCAGTAAACGTGGCCATGCTAGAGCGCAAAATATCCATAAGTGTTTGGATATTTCCCTCTGATCATAATTGCCAAGTCATCAGCGTAGGCGACGACATGGCAACCCTCCCTCTCTAAGGCTAGCAGTAATGAATTTACCGCCAAATTCCAGAGCAGGGGGGAGAGGACTCCTCCCTGAGGAGTGTCACTGCAGACCTGTCTGCTTAAGGTGTGGGAACCTAAGCTGGCAGTTACCTTTCTGCTGACGAGTATCATTTCTACCATCGCTACCATATTAGGATCGACGCCGAAAGCTTCTATAGCTCCCGTAATGGCGTTCGCATTTATGTTGTTGAAACCGCCTTCTATGTCAATGAACGCCGCTAGTGCGAAATCTTTCTGCTGGATGGCTTTTTCCACTATACCAATAAGTACGTGTAACGCCGTCTCTGTCGATTTGCCCTTCGTGTATGCATGTTGTGCCGAGGAGATTCTACCAGTTGGTACAGCTTCCCGTAAGTGTGCATCCATCACTCTCTCCAGTGTTTTTAGGAGGAAAGACGTGAGACTGATTGGTCTTCAGGATTTACATGAGAGGACCTGCCTGCCTTGGGTATGAAGGAAACCTTCGTTTCTCTCCATCTCAGCGGAATATAGCCCATGTTAAAACAGCTTCTAGTTGCAGTCACAATCCAGGGCGTAATTATGTCCCGTGATTGTTGCAGTTCAGCTGGATAGATTCCATCCGGACTCGGAGATTTATATGGACCAAAGGTGTTAATGGCCCACTGAACTTTCTCGACTGTACCTATCGCATTCCCTATCTCAGACTGCCTGCCCCTAGGTGTCAAGTTATCACCCTCCACTGTGCTACTGCCTGGAAAATGCGTATCTAAGAGAAGAGCCAAAGATTCCTCGCTCGATTCACTCCACACATCACCCGGACCTTTAAGGTAGCCCAGGTTGTGTGGTGTCCTCGCTAGGATTCTTCTTAGTCTAGCTGCTTCCGATGTTTCTTCCAAATCCCTACAATAGTTTTGCCAGGACTGTCGCTGCGCAATTCTGATTGCTTTCTTGTATATTTTTAGCTCAGCCTTGTAGGCTTCCCAGTCCCCGGGCAGACCCGAAGTTTTAGCCCTGGTAACTAACCGCCTATTGGACGTCCGGAGAAGGCCAAGATATATTGACCACCAAGGTGGTTTGTTCTTGCCTCTTAGTTTTACAACCGGGCACCCGGCTGTCAGTGAAGTATTCAGGGCCGTGGTTACCTGATTGATCAGCTCGTCTAATTCCACAGGGTCTATAGGATCAGACGGAGCATTTATTGGCAGTGAGGCCCGGAGAGTCTTCCTATACTTCCCCCAGTCCGTTCTCCTTATATTTCTAAATGTCTTAACTGGAACTCGTGGGAAGTTCACTTTGTATTCTATATAGCGATGGTCAGAGTAGGAATTTTCATTCGACACTCTCCATATTTTTATATTGTTAGCGAAGTTATCGAAGGTCAGGGTAATATCTAACACTTCTCTTCTATTTTGGGTTATAAACGTCGGCTCTGAGCCTAAATTTACCACACTAAGCTTATTCTCTATAAGGAAGTCTAAAACTGACTCACCTCTTGCATTAGTGTTTGAACTTCCCCACAATGTGTTGTGTGCGTTTACGTCACTGGAGACAACCAAGTTCCTTTTGGCTGCGGCTGCCTCCATGACCAATGTTCGAACCTCCTCTGGTGGAGCGACCTTGTCGTGAGGCATATATGCGGAGGCTACCCAGAGACTGCTATTTTGCAGCTCAATGCTTGCCGCCACCGTATCGCCATTACTTAACTGTGGGAGCAAAAAGATGTTAATGTTATCCTTTGCAACTATACAAGCACGAGGCTTACCTGTGCTCTGAGCGGCTATCATCTTGAAGCCTCTCATCTTCAAACCGCAGATTTTGTTGCCGCATATCCACGGCTCTTGGATGAGGGCCACGTCAAAACCACCGGAACCCAGGCGGACCATCAAGTTCGCAGAGGCGAGTTTACAATGGTGGAGGTTGATTTGGATCAGCTTCATAAGAATCTGTCCTTCTTACCTCCACCATCGTAACGTCCGCGTCCTCCTCTTCTTCGGTGTAGTCAAGCAGGTCGTCCTCCTCAAAGAGCTGCCCGACCCCGGTCAGCTGCTCTGAGTCGGTCGACCTTTGGCTGCTGGACAACCCTTCTTTACCACCGCCAGCCTCGCTAGCCTTGTCACCCTCTATCTCCTCCGGCTCCAAAACTTGCTCGTCGCTGCGGTAGATCCGGACGGTCGCGTCAACGAACCCGAACGTGACTACCCCGTTTCTCTCTGCCAGTGGGGCAAGGGACTCAGCGTTGAGTATCAGCAACACCTGCCTCCTTCCTTCCACTGGCTCCTCGAGCTTCGCTACCTTCCAGTTATGGGTTGGCAGCTCCCTGTTGCACGATCTAAAGATCGCCTCTATTCTCTCCGGTTCAGCTGGCTTAGCCGGGATCCAGACCCGGGCTCTGGGTCTGCTGGGAACTTCTTCCCTGCTGACGGCTTCTAGCTTGGCTCCCGGCCAGATCTCGCCAACCTTGCTTACCGCGATCTTGTAAAGGTTGGCTGACCTGCTGTCATCGCATGCGATAAGTTTGGCCCTGCCCTGATACCAGCCCGCATCGTGACAGAAAGGATTTTCCTCTAAGTCTTGGAGGTAGACTTCGGCAATCGCTTGCTCCACCCACCTCCACTTCTCTTTGGGTATGACCCCTTCCTCCTCCTTCCGCTCAATGATGGCCAGCATCTCACCCCCACCTTTGACAACTTCGCTGTAGGATGGGTATTTCTGGCCGCCGACTTTTTGTCTTTTAGCGACCTCACCCGCCTCTTCAGCCGAACGTTGTCTCTTTGGGGCTGTACCCGCCGGTTTGCCCAAGCCGGACACCCCTTGCCCACTCTACCGATTTGGCCTGCTCCTCATTGAGCTGATTAGTTGGTAGAGTTACGTATTTTGTCAAGACCTTGAAGGCCGCCTTCTTTTCGTAAAAGGCCTGCTTTGACGGACGGACGGGTTTAAACGACCCCCTCTGGCCTACTCCAGCAACCTTCTTTGAGCTGCTGGGCCCCTCTACTGTCTGCTGCCAATAGATCCCCGGGGTAGCCCCCCGCCACCTGAACGCAGTCAGCGTTTTGGTTTTTACCACCTCCTCCGGGTTTCTTCCTTCAGCACCCCTCTGAAAGAGACGAGAGACCGGTTTTCCCTAGCCTCCCCGTCCCCTGCTACCAGCACTCGTGCTGGGACCAGCCCTAACGCTTAAGCCCCCTCTGCCTCCAGCTGCTATCGATCTGTCTGCCACCCTTGTATTAGCGGTAGACAGGATCGCCTCTGTCGGTTTTTTGGGAGGACCGCCCTCCTTTGGTTTTGAGTTTATTTGGTTGAAGCGTGCTGCATGGACTTCCACATTGGAGCCCAGCTGTATAAGTAATCATCGTGATATAAGCCAGGTTGTAAAGGAGCAACTAAAAGAGAAGCGGAGACTGCGTCGAATTTGGCAAATGACCAGAAGCCCCTATGACAAAAACCGGTTCAATTGCGCTACAAAGCAACTCAAAAACGCCCTACGGTCAACAAAAAATTCAGAAATACAAAGCTATCTCAGCAGCTTGTCACCTTCACAGGCTTCAGGTTATTCTCTATGGAAAGCTACAAAAAAACTAAATCAACCAACATCACATGTGCCACCTATTAAAACGAAAGATGGCGGATGGGCCAGATCTGACAAGGAAAAAGCACAGTCATTTGCTCTTCATTTATTAGAAGTATTTGCGCCGTTTCCAAGCAAATATCCACAAGAAGACATAAAAATAGCTGAATTACTTGATGCCCCATACCAAATGGATATTCCGATCCAGCATTTTAAACTAAAAGAAATTAGAGGGATTATCAAGAATACGCTAAAAGACAAAAAATCGCCGGGATATGACCTTATTACGAGCAGAATCCTAAAGGAGCTACCAGATTGCGGCTATAAATTCATTGCACAACTATTCAATGCGATTATCCGATGTGACCACTTCCCAAGCCAATGGAAAGTGGCTCAAATTATCCTTGTTCCCAAACCTGGGAAACCGGCAGAAGTGGTCACTTCATATAGACCAATTAGCTTGCTTCCGATACTTTCCAAAATGTTTGAGAAACTTCTTTTGAAGCGACTCCTCCCAATCATCGAGTCAAAACAACTTATACCTTCCCATCAATTTGGATTCCGAAAGCATCATGCTACGATAGAACAAATAAATCGAGTATATGCATTTGCACAGAATGCACTAGAAAATAGAGAATACTGTTCAGCTGCATTCCTGGATATCACCCAAGCATTCGACAAGGTGTGGCACCAAGGGTTACTGTACAAATTGAAAATGCATTTACCCTATCACTACTTTGCCATATTAAAGTCCTACTTAGAAAGCAGATTCTTCATGGTCAAAGTTAACAGCGACGTAACTTCCCTCCATCCAATCAAAGCTGGTGTTCCACAAGGGAGCGTTTTGGGACCTGTGCTCTACACACTATTCACGGCTGACCTGCCGCTGACTGTTACCACATATACCGCAACTTTTGCAGATGATACTGTTGTAATGGCCTGCAACAAAAACCCCGTGTTAGCCTCGAAGCATTTGCAGGAGAACCTGAACCAAATTGACTTATGGCTAGACAAGTGGCGAATAAAAGCAAATGCAATAAAATCAGTGCAAACGACTTTTACCCTACGTGCAGGTTCTTGCCCTCCAGTGACACTAAGTAACTCCCAATTGCCACAAGCAGACCATGCAAAATACCTTGGGGTGCACCTGGATCGGCGGCTTACGTGGCGCTATCACATCTTCTCCAAACGGAAACAACTTGGAATAACGCTTAGGTCTTTGTTCTGGCTACTTGGACGAAGGTCAGCCCTAACACTTGGAAATAAAGTCCTGATATATAAGGTAATACTGAAGCCCATATGGACTTATGGTATTCAAATTTGGGGATCAGCATCCAAGTCAAACCTGGACATCCTACAACGATTCCAATCAAAAGTCATACGACTGTGTGCTAATGCACCTTGGTATGTCAGCAACGACATCATTCATCGGGATCTAAACATCCCAAAAGTAAATGATGAAATCATGAAATATAGCCACTCATATCGCAAACGTCTTAGAGTCCATCCTAACAACCTAGCGGTAGAATTGATAACCAGCGATACCAGCGCGCGAAGACTAAAAAAATATGTACCATCGGACTTACCATTCAGATTTACCACCTAAGATCAAATTAGAAATAAAAAATAAAAAAAATAAAAAATAAAAAAAAAAAAATTTTAAAAAAAAAAAAATTAAAAAATAATAATAATAAGGAATGAATGAAATTAATATATATAGAATCTAACTTTGTTAAATTAATGTACCTAATGTATTGAATGTTACTGAAAATTCATACACATGTTTATAACCAAATATAATATAAGTAGTACTGAATGTCCAGCTAGACAGATTGTAGTTAAATAAATGGAGATAAAAAAAAAAAAAAAAAAAAAAAAAAAATTTGGTTGAATGACATATGTGGTCCCACGAGTATCGGACAAGAGAGGTCCGCTCGCGCAGAGGTCCATGTGCGCGGGTAAGGCTAGATAGAACCGGAGGACGCCAAGTATCCGGAGCACTCCGTTAGAGACTGGCCTATTTTTTTGACCTGGGTACCCAGCCAGGCTGAGCATCGACACGGGTCGTATGACATCTTGCTCCAACCCAGAGGTTTTTTATAGAGGTTTGCTCCTCCACACCCTGTATCCGGGGAAGTGTTTATTGGCTCCTTAGTCTAGATCCGTAGTGTTCTATTATAAATAGCAGGGTTACCTCGGGCAGAATATGACTCTTCGGTCTTGATGGAATAGAGGCTAATGTTCCTAGAACTATAATCGCATATTCCCATCCAGCGAAAATTTACGCTTCAACGAAACTTAAGCTTCAACAAAACTTACACTTCAACGAAAACTGACGTTTCAACCCCTTCACTCCACTTGCTAATGGCGGGTTCCACCTCCAAGTCTCGCAGCGCAACGATTATTGCATCTGATTTGATATTGTTAAAAGCTCCCTCAATGTCCAGGAAAGCAACTAGGACTACTAAAGAGTGTAAAGCGGTCTCAACCGATTTACACTTGAAGTAGGTATGCTGAAAGGCTAAACAGCCTATGTCTATCTTTCTTTTTTTTTTTTTTTTTTTGCTGAAGAGGGGAAACATCTAAAGACAATGGCCAAGGCCGTAGAGTGGGACTTTAACCCGAACCAAACTCCATTTCGCGAGCGAGCAAGTCGATGGGCACCTTCCTTGCAATGACACAAATAGCATCATCTGAGACGGTGCGGTAGGCACTGGCCACTCTCAGAGCACCAAGCCTGTATGTGGCTTGGATGCTTTTATAGTATGTCTTCTTCGCGTTTGCCCAGATTGGTGCTGCATACAGGATCACCGAACTTGTCACAGTTGATAAGAGTTGCCGTCTGCTTGCCCGGGGGCCACCAACGTTAGGCATTAGTCTCGTTAACGCACCATTTATTCGTGCGGCTTTATCGCTGACTATTTGTAAGTGTTGCCTGAACGTCATCCGGGTATCAATTACCACTCCCAAATATTTTAGATACGATTGAGAAGTGATGATGTGATCACCCGCCGTTATTGTTATTTCTTCGCGCACGCGTCTTGTGCTCAGCAGCACCACCTCCGTTTTTTGTGCTACCAGCTCGAGCTTTGCGTTTCCCAGCCATCTTCTTACTCTCGTGATAGCGTCGTTACACAACGCCTGCAGTGTGTCAAGGTGCTTTGCCACTGAAACCATCGCGATGTCATCTGCGTATCCAACGAGTGTTGTATCTGCCGGGAGGTCAAGTTTAAGGATGCCGTCATACATTGCGTTCCTGAGTGTTGGGCCAGCACCGAACCCTGGGGGACGCCGCCAGTTACTCTGTACGTTTTCACGCCATCGTCCGTGTCATAAAACAGGACCCTGTTGTCGAAGTAGCTCGCTATAATTCGCTACAGATATACCGGCACCGCGAAACTTTTAAGTGCGCTCATAATCTGGGGCCAGCTTGCGGAGTTGAATATCCATTTTTAATATCCAACGTCACCACCGCACAGTACTTCTTTGTACCAAATCTCCATTGTCTGCCGCTAGTGGCTTGACGAGAAATACTCATGACGGTTTGAATAGCCTCCAGCGTTGATCGCGCTTTCCTAAAGCCATACTGGTTTGGGGACAGCCCTTCTGGTTTCTCCAGATGCTCCTGTAGTCGATCGCATACGATGCGCTCCAATACTTTGCCCAGCGTATCCAGCATACACAAAGGACGGTACGCCGATGGTTGATCCGGCTGCTTCCCTGGTTTAAATAGCAGCACCAGCCTCTGTTGTTTCCAGGATTTTGGGAAAACGACTTCCTTGAGACATGCGTCGTAGAGTTTAGCGAAAAGCTCCGGCGTCGCTTTAATCGCCGCTTTCACTGCGATGTTTGGAAAGCCGTCCAAACCCGGTGCTTTGTTATCTGCGATGCGTTGCGTGATGAGAAGCACTTCCTGTGTGGTAACTTCAGGGATATCGTCCATGTGCAATTGCTGTCCCTGGTAAAGTGTGGCTTCTTCTTGGCGAGGGAATAGAGTGGATACTACCTCTCGCATGAGTGTCGGGCTTGTGGACTGTGGTGCTCTTGGGCCTTTGAGCTTCCTCATAACTGTTTTATAACCATTTCCCCCAGGGATCAAGGTCTGCGCTGTCGCGAAGCTCCCTAAAGCATCGGTTTTTTCTATCTTGTATGGCTTTTTTGAGTACTGCTTTACATATCTTGTAGTCTGCCAATAGCGCGTCTGTCGCTGGCGCAGCGCGAGATCTCTTAAGTTTTCTTCGTGCATGATGGCAATTTCTTCTAGCGATCACGATACCCTCATTCCACCAGTAGACTGGCTTTCTGTCAGGTCTTCCTGATAACCTGGGCATGGTTGTGTCGCATGCTTTACCGAGGCAGGCTGTGATGCTCGTATTATGCTTTCTGCTTTCATCTCAAAATTCTTGATCGGTGCCATATTGCCAAGCCATGTTAAAGATTTCAGCGTCATATGACTGTTTTTTCCAGCCTCTTTGTTGAACTTTCTGCACCCGGTATGCGTTCTGTTGTGTATGTTGCCATATGTCCATGATGATGGCATTATGGTCGCTATGCGTATTGATGGAGCTTACAGACCACCTTGCTGTGCGTGCTATGTCATTCTGGGCGAAGGTTAGGTCCACGATGGAGCTGTTTCTTCCATTTTCGAAGGTGCATTTGCCAGGCACATTGAGCAGCTCGAGATCAAGCAGAGCCATGCTCTCCAGCAGCGCTGTGCCACGTCTGTTGGTGCGCGGCCTCCCCCAAGTAGTAGACCACGCATTAAAGTCAACAGAAATCAGGAGTGGGTGTTTGCCCCGCGCTTCTGCTACTAGTGCTGCCAACATTCTTTCGTACTCCTCCGCGTTCATACTGGGTGGAGAGTAGCAACTAAAAAGATAGATGCCTCTCGCTTTGACCCAGGTGAATCCACGTTCTGCTCCCGTCATTTTACTGTGCGGAGTTGAATTGCCCATTGTCCATATCGCCGACTTGTTTGAGACATCAGACGTCCAGGAACATTCGTCGATGCTTTCGTATGGCTCTGATAGCAGCGCAATATCTACGCTGTGCTCCTGCATGGTTTTCCGCAAGAGGTCTTGAGCGGCCGCACAATGATTGAGGTTGAGCTGAATAATTCTCATGCTCGTTTCTTATTTACTGCCTCCTGGTACTGTGGGCACCTTGCACTACCTGCAGCGTGTGCTCCTTTACAAAGTACGCACATTGCTGGATTTTTGCATGAGGCTGCAATGTGACCACTTTCGCCACACCTTCTGCACATTCCCGTTCGGTCCGTCTGCTTGCAAGATGCTGCAACATGACCAAATCCCCAGCGCCTGAAGCATCTAGTTGGAGATATGGACTCCGACACTCGGCAGCTGACCCATCCGACTCGCAGGTGCTTCAAATTCATTACCTTATTAGCGTCCTCGGCTGGTAACGTTATATAAGCAGTCTGTGTCCCACCATATGTGTTCCTCATACTCCTTATTGCGGATTCATCTGGCCTACGAATTCTCGCCTGTTTTTCTAGTGCGTCCAGCAGCTCCTCTTTAGTGCTGTTTTCAGTGACCAGACCTTTGCGCACTGTACTGTGATCATGTGAGTTCTCACTTGCACTCTCACTGCATCTTTCAGGACTCCCTCGATGGCTGTTTGGAGTGATACTGTGGTTACCTCCTTCATACGGTTCAGCTCTAGGAGTAACTCTCCTTTCTGCGTCCGTCATATCGTCCGTTTCCCAGCGCCTCTAGTTCCGCACTAGTTTTCACCGCCCGAAGAATGTTTGCATACGACGTATTTTCTCCTTTTGTGGCAATAATAATTGCATCTGCCCTTGGTTTAATTACCTTAAGCTTCTGCCTGCTTTGCTTTCTTACCACCTTTGTCCATGCTTCCTTGTCGGCTACAACTTCTGCTGGTTTCGGGATAACCACCGCTTCCACAGCCCTCTGTTTTTTTGCTGCTGGTAACTTGCTTTTTCCGTACTCATTAGAACTAGATTTTGTTCTAATCCGTTTAGCAGACGGTATGGCAGTACTTGACTGATTCTCGTGTGTTCTTGTTGCAGCTGTGGTCCTTGAAATAACTCCTAAACCTGGCCGCTTCTCCTCCTTATCCAACTGTATCATCGCTTCGGTATGTACACGTTTGATAATACTGCACCGTCTAATAACATCCTTGTGCATGTTTCTTTGTGAGTTGCAGTATCGCATTAGCTCATCGATTTCTCGCCCGAGTGCCTGCAACGGTCCTGCCATCTTATGTGGGACCTTCCCCAACGATGCCTCTATTGTGGGTGATCGAGTTTTTACTATCGACGTAACCGGTATCTCTTTGCTGACAGTATCTACTGTCCGCTTCTCCTGTACCTCGGTTTCCAACCACCTAGTTGGTTTCTCCGTCAGCACATTGCTGGCTAGTGGGGTCAGACTCGTGCATGCTGTCCTGTTTCTTTTCGCAGGCGAGATATTTGTCGATTTCGGGATTCCCGTATCGTGATCTCTCGGGCAGTCAGCCGTATTCAACGGGGAGCACATGATCCTTGCACTACCTTGGAAAGGTAACGGGGTATTCTCATTGTCATTTTTTTGGTTTGCTTCAGTCGTCTTTGAATTTATAGAATTAATCATTGCGATTGGGTCCCCCCTGAAAGCCGCTATCCTTATCCGAATGTGCAGTCGCGTTAATAACCCCGTGGTTATCTATGCTAATTAAAGCAGGGAGGCCAATGCGAGGGTTAACGCAAGACCTTATGGGTACCTGCTTACAGAGCCAGGTTCGCGTGAATAGGGAGCAAGCTCACCCTAACCTGCTCCACCAACCTAATGGTGACGGATCAAGAACGTACTTCCAGGCCTGCCAAGGTTTTACCGGGACGGGGGCAACTGCTGCAATCTCTGGACCGCCGTTTCACTGGGATTTCACTCCACACCTACTAAGAGGCCAGTCACAGCAGCCACCAGCTCAAATCATCATCTCCGAAATATGTTCCAGTGCCATTATCACCAAGATCCTACTGGGCTCAGATCGTGGTTGTGGACAACGTTTGTCCCAGGATGTCTCTCAATAGAGGATGAAGGATGATATCCCACGTCGGTCCATCGATGATCCCTCGTTGTCCACCGGTGCTCAAACAGCCGCCCCTCCGGGGTCATCGCTGAATGAATCGTCGCTCATTCTGGCTAATATTCAGCTGATGCTGGTATACCATTGCCCGGGGTCGCCACGAGGAGGCAGTGAGTCTTCTTGGAGAAGTTCTCTGTAAGGATCGCCCTGGCCCCTTCCTCAAGGCAGTCAGCAACTTTACCTTAAGATTATCCTCCCTGACCCCAGCCTATGTCTATCTGTAGTGAGCCTCAGATGAATGTCTAACATCCTTTTCAGAATTTTCAGACAAAAGGAGGACAGATTAATGGGTCTTAAGTCCCCTCGAGTTGTGTGCGAGCTTTTGCCGGACTTGGGTATAAAAATGACCCTCACAAGCTTCCATGAGTCAGGAATATATGCTATTTACTCGATTATAAGATTCTCTGACTGCTGAATGTCAATTGGAGCTATACCATCTGTGCCAGATGCTTTATATGGTTTAAAGCTATGGATTTGGCTTTGTGATTATATCTGGGTTGACTACGACTACATTCGCACTGGACATCATTCTCCGCGGAATGGTGCTCGAGTAACTTTGAAAGTGGGTTTCTAAAAGAAACCGTAAAGTCTCATTACTATTTGAGTTCCAAGATCCACCCCCCTCCTTAGATAACCAGATACAATTGAAGCAGTTGATAGAATCTTCCTCAGCCTAGAAATCTCAGAGGTGTCTTCTACGACACCGCAAAAGTTTCTCCACGATTCTCTTTGGGCCTTCCTAAGCTTACTTTTAAAGGTGCTAAGTTCTGATTTGTATAAATCCCAGTCTGCACTATCTCTAGACTTCTGTGCGTTGTTGAAAATTCTGCTATAGTTTTTCATGAGTTCTTTAATTTCCTCCCCCCACCAAGTGGGTTTTTGTTTTCCCCTGGGTGTACTGAGTGGGCAAGAGACTGGATAGCGCTCTATTTGGAGCATCCGTAAAAATCTCCACAGACCTATCAATTTGGTAATACGTGATTATGCTTGTGGGGTTCTTAGGTAGTAGTCTAGCTATGATTAACCTGTAGATATTCTGATATTTTTTATCGCCGTAGAACTAGGTATACTATCTAACAGATCAAACTGGATTAACCTACGATCCGAAACTCTCCAATTTGAAATCCGGTCAAAAATTTATTAGGAAGCAAGGGTTATGTCAAGGACTTCCTGCCTGTTAGGAGTAATGAAAGTGGGTTCTGACCCTTTATTACACATAGGAAGGTTAGTCGTTACTATATATTCATATAATGACTCACCTCGTACATTGACATCCGTGCTGCCCCAGATGTCATGGTGTGCATTGACATCGCACCCAATCATTGTCGCCACCCGTTGAGCCTTTGCATCCACAAAAAGCTTCTGTAGGTTGGATTCCGAAAGGATTTCATGGTCATGTTCCATATAGGCCGAGATCAGCCAGTATCGTATCCTGCCAGTTTCCAGCAGACGGCCGTCAAATCTTTATTGCTGTAATTGGGGAGAATAAATGAGCTAACATTTTTCTTTATGAGGATGCAAGACATAGGTCTTTCTTCACTTAAGGTATGCAGCAAGCAGTAATGGTTAGTTCTGAATCCACAGACAAAGTCCCTGTATGTCCAAGGTTCTTGGATCAGGACAATGTCTACTCCGCCTTTTGCAAGACGGAGCTGAAGGCTGGCAGAAGCAGCCTTCGAGTAATGGAGGCTAATCTGCACTATTCGTAGCATCTCTCCTACTTGTAGCGTTGGCCACCTCCACCACCGCGACATCAGCATCAGACTCCTCCGTTTTTGATTCCAGAAGGTCTTCCTCCTCACTAAGTGTGATTGTCCCAAGGAGACTCCCCAAACCCCCCATAGTTGACACAGAGTCACTGCGTTTCGGGTGTATGGCGGAGTGCACAGCATAAATAGAATTAGGAGTTATCCCTATAGGTTTCGCTCCCACTTGATCCATGTCAGACGGTTCCTCGTCCTTCTGGAGGCTCGTAGATGAGAAGCCGTAGCCCACAACCCAATTGGATTCGGCTAGTGTCGCCAGATATTCGGCGTTCCCCAGAAGAATTACTGACCTGGAATCCCCTCTGGTTCCTCTAATTTGGTAACTTTCCAATTTTTCGTCGGGAGCTGCTGGTTGCTCAACCTAAATATCTCGAAGATAGCCTCAGGGTCAGATGATTCGGCTAGGATCCATGCGCGCGCTCTAGCCCTATTAGGGATCAGCATTCTAGGTACGCATTTGAGCCTTGCGCCTGGTCATGCTTCACCGATCCTGCAGATCGCAATTCTGTACAGGTTTACTGACCTTTAATACGCGAAGGCCATCAGCTTCACATGGCCTTGATGCCATCCGCTATTGCGAAAGGAGGAAAACCACCCGGGAATTCCTGCATAAACTGGAGGTAGAGCTTTAAAAGTCTGACTTCTACCTTCTTCCAGCGCTCAGAAGATATGCTGCCATCAGGGTCACTACGATCAATAACCGCAATAGCCTGATATCCTTCGCTGACTTCGTGGTGACAACACCGACAGATTGACTTTTTGGGGTCCGGCTCGCGTTTCGAAGCCTGCTGTGAGGGAGCTTGAGACACCTTCATTACTTTCATTGCCCACCCGAGGGAAGCCTTCTGCTTCACCGTCTTCTCTAGAATATGCGGCAAGCGTTCTACCGTCCGGAGAGCAGACTTTCTTTCTTTATAGACCCTCTTGGATCTTGGTTCGCAACAGTACCGCAGAAAGCGGCATAGCTTGTGCCAGGCTCGTCATCATTAGATGCAATTGCCGCCGCAGAGTGTGCGGGTGGATTTTGGATTTGCGAATTAGCGTCAGTTTTTTTGGTTTTAATTTTATTCATCTGGTTCGTACGGCCACCCGCTCGACAAGATCAAGCTACGACAGCCAAAAATTTTGAAGGGATTGTTCATCTGTGGCAGTACCCCGATCCCAGCAAGGCCACCGTTACTACCTGAGGCGGCCTGGTATCAGGAAGGGAAGCTCCGTTAAAATACAGCATAATTTACCTTCTGGCTGCAAAACAACATCCGATGGGCACGATCCCAAGAACACCCTGGTAGACTCCGCAGTAGTCAGTCCGGCTAGGGTAATCCCATAAGAGCCGAAGCCCCACCATCCCAACCAATTGCAATCATTTAAGCCTTCATACCCCGACAAGTTGACTGCTCTTCACGAAGGTTCCGACCTGAACGAGGAAATCAAATATCTTCGAAAAAATAATGAACTAAAGACGGCGAGTCCACTGAGTAATTTGTCTCCGTTCTTAGAGGATAAGGGCGTTATGAGTGTAGAGGGAGATTGAAGGCCTCAAACCTATCATTTGACGTTAAAAATTGGAAATTGATTCTCTATATAACGACCCGCTAGCCAAACTGTATTGCGTACCTCAAACACTATTGGCATTATTGAGACAACTATTTTGGCCAATATCAGGAAAATCCATGGCAAGATTAACGGTACAATGTTGTCTGAGATGTAATAAAGCAAAGTCAAAAATACTAATCCACATAATGGGAAATTTACCTGCAACCCTTGTATCGCCAACCTGGCCATTCATAAATACTGGAGTAAACTATTGTTCACCACTGTGGGTTCCCTACTAGATTCGAAGCAAACGGCCTCACAAATGCAACGTCCAGTATTCTCTTGTTTTGGTACCAAGCCAAGCCATCTAAAGCTTGTAAGCGATTTAACAACCGACGCATTTATTGGGGCTCTCAAGCGATTTATTGGTCGACGAGGACATTTCCAAAATCTATAAACTGAGGGACTTTTGGAGTCACGTTTGTCCCTAGTGTCGCAGCTTCTGTTGTTGCTGGTGCACTGGATTGCAAGCTGGTTGTCTCTTAATCGCTGTTCCAAAGAACTGAATGTAAATAATTTGTTATCCCCTTCTTAAAGCTCGCTGAAAGACCAGAATATTTGTATGCCGACATTGCTAAGCGTACTCATGTGGAATATTTGCTTATTTATTTTATTACATGAGCTAACTTAAATTAGCCATTAACTTCGGCAAAGCGGTGTGGACATTTGATATTAACTTTTAATATTAATCAATACTAAATGTTAATTGCAATGTCGTAAAATAATTAAAACAAAATATAACATGCAAACAATTGTCATAATTCAACAATATACACTAAATAAATTAAAAAAACTCATACTTATGCAAAAGATAAAGAAAAGTGATTGGCAAGCAAAATTCTTGTAATTAGCATAGGAGATTTAGAATTATTAAAATAAGAGAACTGGAAAAAGAATCGAATATATCATATGTGAGAATAGCTTTTGTCACATTTGTTAGAATTTTTATCATACTTCAAAAACTGATTTTAAAAATTAAAATTTTTGTTTGGTTTTTTTCCAATTGGACATATTTTAATTAATTAACATTTTAGAAATTTTATAGATACCACGAAAAGTTAAGGGAGAAGGAAAATGATATGAACAACCAAACTTGTGAAAACACTAAAGTACCCTATTGGACTATATTTAAAAAGGCTTTCCCACAACTTTTTAACATATTCTTTACCTTTTTTGTAACTTTATCAGTATTTCCTGCAGTGCACTCAGGTAAGTTTTCGCATATATCTGTGCTTAACATGAAACAAACTAGTTTAAACGAATTCTCTATGCATTTAGATTATGTTATATATAATTTATTTAATTTTTTTATTTGAAATATATTGTTAAAATAATATTATATTTATACTTTGAATATCAATCAGCATCAGGAAAGCCACAGCCATTTTTGCTCTTTATATTTGCAATCTGCGCCATATCTATCCATGCCATATTTTTGGATCATGCGCTGCAGTCCTTTCCGTGTACAAGGCCAAACTGATCAGCCTAAATCTTTTCGGCAGCGTGTAGGCATCTTTTCCGTTTTTTTTTTTTTTTTTTTTTTTTTTTTTTTTTTTTTTTTGCCCCATTTTTAATTACATTCTGTTCGTGAACAATAAGTAATTTTTAAATGCTACGATGGACCTTAATAAGTTCTTTAGTCATTACCACAGAACATAATTTAATTTAATTATATATAATTAATTTATATACGAAAAGAGTAGTTTAAAATATTCTATTTGGAAGTTCTGTGGGTCCAATTCGTTTGAGTCTTCTTTTTGTTTTTTCCATTGCCGGCAATTGGCGCACGTCTCGGTTTTGATGAATTTTTAGGCGCTCTGAAGCTTCTAAAGCCGAATTGATGGCTTGGCAAAGCTTTTTATTGTATCAAGATAGGCTCAATTCTGTCAAATAATATTTTTTCAAATATCTTTGAAAGAGTTGGCAAGAGACTGATATGTCGATATGAACTAGTTCTTGTTGCGTCCTTATTTGGTTTTGGGATAGCTGTTATTTGTGCTACCTTCCACAAGATTGGAAAATAGATAAGCCTTATTATAGCATTAAATACATTTCTAATATAGACTATTGTTATGTCAGGTAGTTCTTTCAGTATTTTTCCGTTAATAAGATCATATCCAGGTGCCTTTTTGTTTTTTAAATTCTTGATTTGATTGTTGATTTCTGATATCGTTGTCATTTTTGTTGCAGTGTTTCGGGTACTTTCGGTATTGGTAAGCTCGGTAATTTGATTGTCCATGTCGTTTCTGAATACCGTTTCAAAATGTTTTGCAAGAGTATTTGCTTTGTGTTTATTCGTGTTTGCCCAAGTATTATCTAGTGTTTTTATGCGGGGTTTATGTGGTATTGCACTGTTTAGTTTTTTGGTTGCCCTCCATAATGAGTAGTTCGTTGATGTTGTCGTTCCTAAGTTCTGTACGTAATTTTCAAATTTTTTCTCCTCAAATAGTTTCAATATTATCTTCAGTTCATTTGCCGCTTTATTGAATTTGGCTTTGTCGTCTGGGTGTCTAGTGCTTTGCCATCTTTTCCTGAATTTCGTTTTTTGTCTCATTTTATGCTTAATGTGAGCTGGGACAGTAGTAATTTGGGATGGGCTTAGAATTGGGGTTGATTGAGTTGCTGCTTTGACGATGTTGTCATTTAGGTATGCTATTGCTGTGTCAAGTTCCTTATCAGATTTCAATGAAATGTTTGTTGTCATGTCATTTTCCATTAATTGGCGAAATTTGTTCCAGTCGGTTTTGTAGTTATATAAGCCAGCAGCTATTTTTGTATCCGGTGTGCTTTGAAGGGTCAATAGAATTGGAGAATGGTCTGATGATAAATCTAGACATGTTTTTATTGTTAAGTGGTCGTGCAATATGTTTTTTGTAACACAGAAATGAATTAAATCAGGTAATTTTTTGTTGTCTGTTGGCCAATAAGTTGGTTCTCCCGTGCTAATAAAGCGACTATTATTCTCTTTTATAGCGTCTAGTAGTTGGCGGCCTTTCACGTTTGTCAGTCTTGAGCTCCATATGGAGTTTTTTGCATTATAGTCTCCTCCAGCTATGTAACGACTACCCAATGATTTTAAATAGTCTATGTATTGAGCCTTTGTGTTGTTATGTTTGGGTGGACAGTATACAGCTGACACAGTAATTGGCACTCTCAAGTCACTTATCTCTATTGAGGTTGCTTGGATATGATGTGATTTATATCCTTCTAGTTCTAGGCACCTAATAGATTTTTTTTATGATAATTGCTGTCCCTCCGTGGGCTCGATTGTCAGGATGATGTGTATAATAAATGTTATAGTTTGGTATGTCAATATAGCTTCTATCAGTAGTATGCGTTTCAGCTATTAGCATAATATCGATTGAATTTTCGTACATAAACGTTTTAAGTTCTAGTAAGTGGCGTGATAGGCCATTGGCGTTCCAAATAGCAAAAGTTATATGACTTCTGGAAACCATCTAGTTTCGATATAAGCAGTGTCACAATGTTCATCATACTTAGCATTTGGGTTATTAATTGTTTCATCATTATTTTTAAATCTGAGAGATCGTCGTTATGCTGTGTTGGTATCATACTATCTATTGCTTCGTTCGGGATTTGTGTTAAGTCTGGTGCTGCATTCATCGCCGCTACTTTAGCATATGACAATCGAGGTGTGTAGTTCTGGTGATTTTTGTTCATGAGTTGGAGTAATTTCTTTTTCACGTAAAGTTGGGTAATTTTTGTAAATTATACAGGCTTTGTAGTTTGCTGTGTGGTTTTCATTACAGAGAGCGCATTTGATTTGCTGTTTCATATCTCTTTAAACTTTGCAATAAATTGTGTTGTGCTTACCAGCGCATTTGACACACACAGGGGCTTTAGTACAATAGTTTTTGGTGTGTCCATATTTTTGGCAATTTGTGCATTGTAGAATTGGTGAGGTGGTTCGAATTTTATTTTACAGTGTAAAAGATGGATTAAGTCTTTGTTATAATCGTTAAGATTAAGTTCCAGGGAGAATAGAGGAAGTGGTTATTTATGTTTGCGTGTTGTGTATGTTTAGTACTTCATGTCCTAATTCTGCCAGTTCAGCTATAATATCGTCTTTTTCCGTTGAGTAATATATATTTCGCAAAATTACTTTCAGTCCAAATTGCTCTTTGGGCCTAAATGTATAATATTTTGTATATTTTTGCTTACGCAATTTTATTATGTTTTATAATGTACAGATTCTGTCGGATGTATTTTTATTTCGTTTTTGTTCAGTGTTTTCATCACGTAATTGGTATTTGGTAGCTGATTTAGAGCTTTAGTGCATTAATATTTTCCACGTTTTGTATATATATGGGTGGTGGTTTTTGGGTGTGCTTCGTTATTTGATTCTGTATGGTTGAATTGGTTTTTGTGCTATTCTTGTATTGCTCGTCAGTTCTGTCATTTAGTGCCAGTAGTTCGAACCTGTTCGTGTATTTGGAGCGAGTGACTTGCTTAGCCAATATTCTTGTAGTGTTGTTTGTGTTGCGCTCAGTGGTTTGTTTTTCTGTTTTTTGTTGTTGTTATTTTGGTCCGTTAATTTGTTTGGCGATTGATTCTCGCGGTTACGTTTTTGGTTACTCTGCTCGGAATGTTTGCTATTGTTTCTACTGTTTGAGTTTAGTACTTGCGTGTTTGTTGGTGTTGCTGGCTTAATAGACATGATTGTTGCGGTTGAATCAAGCAATTTACTTGTCGTAGTTGCCAAAGCTACTGTTTTAGTAAAGGAGCTTTGTGTTGGGGATGTTCTACCTGATGTTGTAGCTGGTGGATCAGCCTCCATCATAATTGTGAGTGTCGCGCATTGAACTCTTCACGGTACTGAAGCGCTGGAAATGTTTGCTGTTAAGGAGAGCGGGAGAGGAGGATATCCCCTCTGCGATTTCGACAGGCAAATTGGAGCATCCGTTACACTGAGTGGAGACAAATGAGAAATGTGTGGTTCTATTTGTTATTGTGTTTTGTTGAAGAGTGTCAGAGACACTCATATTAATGATGTTGTTGGTTTTGGAAGGTTTTGTGAATTTTAGACTTCACACTTTTGACTATTCTGGCGAAATAAAATATAATTAAAATATGTAAATAAATTGTACTTTTGTATTAGAGTCTGTATCGCGAAGATTAAAGAGGAATTCAGTGTCAACACAGTGAAAAATCGGAAAAACCTTTAGCAGTGAAGTAACCAGTAAACAAACATGGAAACATATTTGGAGCATAGGTATAGGGAATAATGCTACTTTTGAGAATATTGACATAGACCTAAATGATTTTAACAGGCAATTTGTCAATCTTCCAATTGAAGCAATATAAAAGAATGCTTATACAAAATGTTGTAGTTCTGTGTCTCTGAAATTATGTTTAGGTTTTGTGGTGTTGACGAGTCAGATGTGTTGGAGTGTTTTCTGGGTGTTTTTTTTTATATTTACTCCGCTAAAACCGCCTCTCGTCATTACGGTGATTCCCCCCGGGGACACTGATTAGGTTTTACGTCAGGATGCCGTAAGAGCATCTACTGCTCACACGTAAGTATTAGGTCTGTCTATGTGTCAGTGCTATGTACCTAGAATTCCGCATGACGCTGGCGATTGCGTTCATCATAGCGCGCTCGTTCTGCTTTTCGCAGCTCAAACATGATGGCCGCTGCCGAGCAAACTGCTTCCCACTTAGTGAGCGTGTCCCTTCGTGAAGAGCAGTCACCTTGTCGGGGTACGAAGGATTAAGGGATTGCAATGACGCGATGGGTTAGGATGGCGGAGCTTCGGCTCTAATGGGATTACCCTAGCCGGACTGACAACTGCGGAGTAATCCAACTAAGAACTGTCTCCCTCCTAATCCAGGGTGTTCTTGGGATCGTGCCCATTGGATGTTGTTTTGCAGCCAGGAGGTTAATTAGGCTGTATCCTAACGGAGCTCCCCTTCCTGACACCAGGCCGCCTCAGGTAGTAACGGTGGCCTTGCTGTGGTACGGGGCGCTGCCACAGTTGACCAACCCATTCCCCTTTCAAATTTTTGGCTGCCTTAGCTTGATTAATCGAGCGGGTGGCCGTAAGAACCGGATGAATAATTTAAAAATAAAAAAAACTGATGTGCGGTCTCTACACGCTATTTCGGATGGGAATCCAAAATCCTCTGCACACTCTGCGGCGGCTATTGTACTTAAGGACGACGAGCCTGGCACAAGCAAAGCCACGTGCTGCGATAGTGTTGCTAAACAGGGAACCAAAAGGTTCTACAAGGTAAAAAGGGGTGCTGTCCGGACGGTGGAACGCTTGTCGCGGATCCCAGAGAAGGAGAGGACGGTGAAGCAGAAGGCTTCCCTCGAGTGGGCGATGACAGTCGTGAAGGAGTCTCAAGCTCCAACACAACAGACTACAAAACGTCAACGGTCCCTAGAACAGACCACCCACCCGGACCCAAAGAAGTTTAAAAAGCGCGGTACTGTCACCACGAAGTCCTTCAGCGAAGTGCTGAAAGGACACCAGGTCATGGCGGTCATAGAACCTAATGACCCGGATGGCAGTATCGCTCCTGAGTGCTGGAAAAAGGTAGAAGTAAGCCTTTCAAGGCTCTACCTCCAGCTTTTGAAGGAATTCCCAGGTGGTTTTCCCTCTTTTCGGGACAGCGGATGGCATCAGGGCCACGTGAAGCTGATTGCCTGCGCGGATCAAAGGTCAGTCGACCTTTATAAGATTGCGATCTCCAGGATAGGGGAAGCATGGCCAGGCGCAAGGCTTGAAGTCGTACCTAGGGAGTTGATCCCTAGTAGACCCTGAGGCCGAACCGTCTGACCCTGAGGCTATCCTGGAGATTCTTAGGTTGAGCAACCAGGAGCTCCCGACTAATAATTGGAAGGTTACTAAGGTAGAGGAACCAAGAGGGGATTACCGGTCAATAACCCTTGTGGTGAACGCCGAATCTCTGGCTACTCTAGCGAAATCCAATTGGGTCGTGGGCTATGGCTTCTCATCCACAAGCCTTAAGGTCTACAAAAAGGACGAGCAACCGTCTTACACGGATCAAGCGGTATTGAATCCCTCAGGAGTAACTGCTGATCCTGCTGCTGCTGAGGACTCCGCCATGCACCCGAAACGCAGTGACTCTATGTCAACTGTGGGGGGTTTGGAGAGTCTCCTAGGGACAACCACACTCAGTGAGGAGGAAGTCCTTCTGGACTCAGACTCGGAGTCTGAGGCTGATGTCACGGTGGTGGAAGTGACCAGCGCTACAAGTAGCAGAGATGCTACGAATAGTGCAGATTAACCTCCATCACTCGATGGCGGCGTCTGCCAGCCTTCAGCTCCGTCTTGCAAAAGGCGGAGTAGACGTTGTCCTGATCCAAGAACCCTGGACACACGGGGACTTGGTATGTGGTCTCAGGACTGAAAATTATAGCTTGCTGTATACCGTAAGTGAAGGAAGACCTAGGTCTTGTATCCTCATTAGGAATAATGTTAGCTCATTTATTCTCCCCAATTACAGCAACAAGGATTTAACGGCCGTCTGCTGGAAACTGGCAGGATACGATACTGGCTGATCTCGGCCTATATGGAACATGACCATGAAATCCTTTCGGAATCCAACCTACAGAAGCTTTTTGTGGATGCAAAGGCTCAACGGGTGGCGACAATGATTGGATGCGATGCCAATGCGCACCATGACATCTGGGGCAGCACGGATGTCAATGTACGAGGTGAGTCATTATATGAATATATAGTAACGACTAACCTTCCTATGTGTAATAAAGGCTCAGAACCCACTTTCATTACTCCTAACAGGCAGGAAGTCCTTGACATAACCCTTGCTTCCTAATAAATTTTTGACCGGATTTCAAATTGGAGAGTTTCGGATCGTAGGTTAATCCAGTTTGATCTGTTAGATAGTATACCTAGTTCTACGGCGATAAAAAATATCAGAATATCTACAGGTTAATCATAGCTAGACTACTACCTAAGAACCCCACAAGCATAATCACGTATTACCAAATTGATAGGTCTGTGGAGATTTTTACGGATGCTCCAAATAGAGCGCTATCCAGTCTCTTGCCCACTCAGTACACCCAGGGGAAAACAAAAACCCACTTGGTGGGGGGAGGAAATTAAAGAACTCATGAAAAACTATAGCAGAATTTTCAACAACGCACAGAAGTCTAGAGATAGTGCAGACTGGGATTTATACAAATCAGAACTTAGCACCTTTAAAAGTAAGCTTAGGAAGGCCCAAAGAGAATCGTGGAGAAACTTTTGCGGTGTCGTAGAAGACACCTCTGAGATTTCTAGGCTGAGGAAGATTCTATCAACTGCTTCAATTGTATCTGGTTATCTAAGGAGGGGGGTGGATCTTGGAACTCAAATAGTAATGAGACTTTACGGTTTCTTTTAGAAACCCACTTTCAAAGTTACTCGAGCACCATTCCGCGGAGAATGATGTCCAGTGCGAATGTAGTCGTAGTCAACCCAGATATAATCACAAAGCCAAATCCATAGCTTTAAACCATATAAAGCATCTGGCACAGATGGTATAGCTCCAATTGACATTCAGCAGTCAGAGAATCTTATAATCGAGTAAATAGCATATATTCCTGACTCATGGAAGCTTGTGAGGGTCATTTTTATACCCAAGTCCGGCAAAAGCTCGCACACAACTCGAGGGGACTTAAGACCCATTAATCTGTCCTCCTTTTGTCTGAAAATTCTGAAAAGGATGTTAGACATTCATCTGAGGCTCACTACAGATAGACATAGGCTGGGGTCAGGGAGGATAATCTTAAGGTAAAGTTGCTGACTGCCTTGAGGAAGGGGCCAGGGCGATCCTTACAGAGAACTTCTCCAAGAAGACTCACTGCCTCCTCGTGGCGACCCCGGGCAATGGTATACCAGCATCAGCTGAATATTAGCCAGAATGAGCGACGATTCATTCAGCGATGACCCCGGAGGGGCGGCTGTTTGAGCACCGGTGGACAACGAGGGATCATCGATAGACCGACGTGGGATATCATCCTTCATCCTCTATTGAGAGACATCCTGGGACAAACGTTGTCCACAACCACGATCTGAGCCCAGTAGGATCTTGGTGATAATGGCACTGGAACATATTTCGGAGATGATGATTTGAGCTGGTGGCTGCTGTGACTGGCCTCTTAGTAGGTGTGGAGTGAAATCCCAGTGAAACGGCGGTCCAGAGATTGCAGCAGTTGCCCCCGTCCCGGTAAAACCTTGGCAGGCCTGGAAGTACGTTCTTGATCCGTCACCATTAGGTTGGTGGAGCAGGTTAGGGTGAGCTTGCTCCCTATTCACGCGAACCTGGCTCTGTACGCAGGTACCCATAAGGTCTTGCGTTAACCCTCGCATTGGCCTCCCTGCTTTAATTAGCATAGATAACCACGGGGTTATTAACGCGACTGCACATTCGGATAAGGATAGCGGCTTTCAGGGGGGACCCAATCGCAATGATTAATTCTATAAATTCAAAGACGACTGAAGCAAACAAAAAAATGACAATGAGAATACCCCGTTACCTTTCCAAGGTAGTGCAAGGATCATGTGCTCCCCGTTGAATACGGCTGACTGCCCGAGAGATCACGATACGGGAATCCCGAAATCGACAAATATCTCGCCTGCGAAAGGAAACAGGACAGCATGCACGAGTCTGACCCCACTAGCCAGCAATGTGATGACGGAGAAACCAACTAGGTGGTTGGAAACCGAGGTACAGGAGAAGCGGACAGTAGATACTGTCAGCAAAGAGATACCGGTTACGTCGATAGTAAAAACTCGGTCACCCACAATAGAGGCATCGTTGGGGAAGGTCCCACATAAGATGGCAGGACCGTTGCAGGCACTCGGGCGAGAAATCAATGAGCTAATGCGATACTGCAACTCACAAAGAAACATGCACAAGGATGTTATTAGACGGTGCAGTATTATCAAACGTGTACATACCGAAGCGATGATACAGTTGGATAAGGAGGAGAAGCGGCCAGGTTTAGGAGTTATTTCAAGGACCACAGCTGCAACAAGAACACACGAGAATCAGTCAAGTACTGCCATACCGTCGGCTAAACGGATTAGAACAAAATCTAGTTCTAATGAGTACGGAAAAAGCAAGTTACCAGCAGCAAAAAAACAGAGGGCTGTGGAAGCGGTGGTTATCCCGAAACCAGCAGAAGTTGTAGCCGACAAGGAAGCATGGACAAAGGTGGTAAGAAAGCAAAGCAGGCAGAAGCTTAAGGTAATTAAACCAAGGGCAGATGCAATTATTATTGCCACAAAAGGAGAAAATACGTCGTATGCAAACATTCTTCGGGCGGTGAAAACTAGTGCGGAACTAGAGGCGCTGGGAAACGGACGATATGACGGACGCGGAAAGGAGAGTTACTCCTAGAGCTGAACCGTATGAAGGAGGTAACCACAGTATCACTCCAAACAGCCATCGAGGGAGTCCTGAAAGATGCAGCGAGAGTGCAAGTGAGAACTCACATGATCACAGTACAGTGCGCAAAGGTCTGGTCACTGAAAACAGCACTAAAGAGGAGCTGCTGGACGCACTAGAAAAACAGGCGAGAATTCGTAGGCCAGATGAATCCGCAATAAGGAGTATGAGGAACACATATGGTGGGACACAGACTGCTTATATAACGTTACCAGCCGAGGACGCTAATAAGGTAATGAATTTGAAGCACCTGCGAGTCGGATGGGTCAGCTTCCGAGTGTCGGAGTCCATATCTCCAACTAGATGCTTCAGGCGCTGGGGATTTGGTCATGTTGCAGCATCTTGCAAGCAGACGGACCGAACGGGAATGTGCAGAAGGTGTGGCGAAAGTGGTCACATTGCAGCCTCATGCAAAAATCCAGCAATCTGCGTACTTTGTAAAGGAGCACACGCTGCAGGTAGTGCAAGGTGCCCACAGTACCAGGAGGCAGTAAATAAGAAACGAGCATGAGAATTATTCAGCTCAACCTCAATCATTGTGCGGCCGCTCAAGACCTCTTGCGGAAAACCATGCAGGAGCACAGCGTAGATATTGCGCTGCTATCAGAGCCATACGAAAGCATCGACGAATGTTCCTGGACGTCTGATGTCTCAAACAAGTCGGCGATATGGACAATGGGCAATTCAACTCCGCACAGTAAAATGACGGGAGCAGAACGTGGATTCACCTGGGTCAAAGCGAGAGGCATCTATCTTTTTAGTTGCTACTCTCCACCCAGTATGAACGCGGAGGAGTACGAAAGAATGTTGGCAGCACTAGTAGCAGAAACGCGGGGCAAACACCCACTCCTGATTTCTGTTGACTTTAATGCGTGGTCTACTACTTGGGGGAGGCCGCGCACCAACAGACGTGGCACAGCGCTGCTGGAGAGCATGGCTCTGCTTGATCTCGAGCTGCTCAATGTGCCTGGCAAATGCACCTTCGAAAATGGAAGAAACAGCTCCATCGTGGACCTAACCTTCGCCCAGAATGACATAGCACGCACAGCAAGGTGGTCTGTAAGCTCCATCTATACGCATAGCGACCATAATGCCATCATCATGGACATATGGCAACATACACAACAGAACGCATACCGGGTGCAGAAAGTTCAACAAAGAGGCTGGAAAAAACAGTCATATGACGCTGAAATCTTTAACATGGCTTGGCAATATGGCACCGATCAAGAATTTTGAGATGAAAGCAGAAAGCATAATACGAGCATCACAGCCTGCCTCGGTAAAGCATGCGACACAACCATGCCCAGGTTATCAGGAAGACCTGACAGAAAGCCAGTCTACTGGTGGAATGAGGGTATCGTGATCGCTAGAAGAAATTGCCATCATGCACGAAGAAAACTTAAGAGATCTCGCGCTGCGCCAGCGATAGACGCGCTATTGGCAGACTACAAGATATGTAAAGCAGTACTCAAAAAAGCCATACAAGATAGAAAAAACCGATGCTTTAGGGAGCTTCGCGACAGCGCAGACCTTGATCCCTGGGGGAAATGGTTATAAAACAGTTATGAGGAAGCTCAAAGGCCCAAGAGCACCACAGTCCACAAGCCCGACACTCATGCGAGAGGTAGTATCCACTCTATTCCCTCGCCAAGAAGAAGCCACACTTTACCAGGGACAGCAATTGCACATGGACGATATCCCTGAAGTTACCACACAGGAAGTGCTTCTCATCACGCAACGCATCGCAGATAACAAAGCACCGGGTTTGGACGGCTTTCCAAACATCGCAGTGAAAGCGGCGATTAAAGCGACGCCGGAGCTTTTCGCTAAACTCTACGACGCATGTCTCAAGGAAGTCGTTTTCCCAAAATCCTGGAAACAACAGAGGCTGGTGCTGCTATTTAAACCAGGGAAGCAGCCGGATCAACCATCGGCGTACCGTCCTTTGTGTATGCTGGATACGCTGGGCAAAGTATTGGAGCGCATCGTATGCGATCGACTACAGGAGCATCTGGAGAAACCAGAAGGGCTGTCCCCAAACCAGAATGCTTTAGGAAAGCGCGATCAACGCTGGAGGCTATTCAAACCGTCATGAGTATTTCTCGTCAAGCCACTAGCGGCAGACAATGGAGATTTGGTACAAAGAAGTACTGTGCGGTGGTGACGTTGGATATTAAAAATGGATATTCAACTCCGCAAGCTGGCCCCAGATTATGAGCGCACTTAAAAGTTTCGCGGTGCCGGTATATCTGTAGCGAATTATAGCGAGCTACTTCGACAACAGGGTCCTGTTTTATGACACGGACGATGGCGTGAAAACGTACAGAGTAACTGGCGGCGTCCCCCAGGGTTCGGTGCTGGCCCAACACTCAGGAACGCAATGTATGACGGCATCCTTAAACTTGACCTCCCGGCAGATACAACACTCGTTGGATACGCAGATGACATCGCGATGGTTTCAGTGGCAAAGCACCTTGACACACTGCAGGCGTTGTGTAACGACGCTATCACGAGAGTAAGAAGATGGCTGGGAAACGAAAAGCTCGAGCTGGTAGCACAAAAAACGGAGGTGGTGCTGCTGAGCACAAGACGCGTGCGCGAAGAAATAACAATAACGGCGGGTGATCACATCATCACTTCTCAATCGTATCTAAAATATTTGGGAGTGGTAATTGATACCCGGATGACGTTCAGGCAACACTTACAAATAGTCAGCGATAAAGCCGCACGAATAAATGGTGCGTTAACGAGACTAATGCCTAACGTTGGTGGCCCCCGGGCAAGCAGACGGCAACTCTTATCAACTGTGACAAGTTCGGTGATCCTGTATGCAGCACCAATCTGGGCAAACGCGAAGAAGACATACTATAAAAGCATCCAAGCCACATACAGGCTTGGTGCTCTGAGAGTGGCCAGTGCCTACCGCACCGTCTCAGATGATGCTATTTGTGTCATTGCAAGGAAGGTGCCCATCGACTTGCTCGCTCGCGAAATGGAGTTTGGTTCGGGTTAAAGTCCCACTCTACGGCCTTGGCCATTGTCTTTAGATGTTTCCCCTCTTCAGCAAAAAAAAAAAAAAAAAAGAAAGATAGACATAGGCTGTTTAGCCTTTCAGCATACCTACTTCAAGTGTAAATCGGTTGAGACCGCTTTACACTCTTTAGTAGTCCTAGTTGCTTTCCTGGACATTGAGGGAGCTTTTAACAATATCAAATCAGATGCAATAATCGTTGCGCTGCGAGACTTGGAGGTGGAACCCGCCATTAGCAAGTGGAGTGAAGGGGTTGAAACGTCAGTTTTCGTTGAAGTGTAAGTTTTGTTGAAGCTTAAGTTTCGTTGAAGCGTAAATTTTCGCTGGATGGGAATATGCGATTATAGTTCTAGGAACATTAGCCTCTATTCCATCAAGACCGAAGAGTCATATTCTGCCCGAGGTAACCCTGCTATTTATAATAGAACACTACGGATCTAGACTAAGGAGCCAATAAACACTTCCCCGGATACAGGGTGTGGAGGAGCAAACCTCTATAAAAAACCTCTGGGTTGGAGCAAGATGTCATACGACCCGTGTCGATGCTCAGCCTGGCTGGGTACCCAGGTCAAAAAAATAGGCCAGTCTCTAACGGAGTGCTCCGGATACTTGGCGTCCTCCGGTTCTATCTAGCCTTACCCGCGCACATGGACCTCTGCGCGAGCGGACCTCTCTTGTCCGATACTCGTGGGACCACATATGTCATTCAACCAAATAAACTCAAAACCAAAGGAGGGCGGTCCTCCCAAAAAACCGACAGAGGCGATCCTGTCTACCGCTAATACAAGGGTGGCAGACAGATCGATAGCAGCTGGAGGCAGAGGGGGCTTAAGCGTTAGGGCTGGTCCCAGCACGAGTGCTGGTAGCAGGGGACGGGGAGGCTAGGGAAAACCGGTCTCTCGTCTCTTTCAGAGGGGTGCTGAAGGAAGAAACCCGGAGGAGGTGGTAAAAACCAAAACGCTGACTGCGTTCAGGTGGCGGGGGGCTACCCCGGGGATCTATTGGCAGCAGACAGTAGAGGGGCCCAGCAGCTCAAAGAAGGTTGCTGGAGTAGGCCAGAGGGGGTCGTTTAAACCCGTCCGTCCGTCAAAGCAGGCCTTTTACGAAAAGAAGGCGGCCTTCAAGGTCTTGACAAAATACGTAACTCTACCAACTAATCAGCTCAATGAGGAGCAGGCCAAATCGGTAGAGTGGGCAAGGGGTGTCCGGCTTGGGCAAACCGGCGGGTACAGCCCCAAAGAGACAACGTTCGGCTGAAGAGGCAGGTGAGGTCGCTAAAAGACAAAAAGTCGGCGGCCAGAAATACCCATCCTACAGCGAAGTTGTCAAAGGTGGGGGTGAGATGCTGGCCATCATTGAGCGGAAGGAGGAGGAAGGGGTCATACCCAAAGAGAAGTGGAGGTGGGTGGAGCAAGCGATTGCCGAAGTCTACCTCCAAGACTTAGAGGAAAATCCTTTCTGTCACGATGCGGGCTGGTATCAGGGCAGGGCCAAACTTATCGCATGCGATGACAGCAGGTCAGCCAACCTTTACAAGATCGCGGTAAGCAAGGTTGGCGAGATCTGGCCGGGAGCCAAGCTAGAAGCCGTCAGCAGGGAAGAAGTTCCCAGCAGACCCAGAGCCCGGGTCTGGATCCCGGCTAAGCCAGCTGAACCGGAGAGAATAGAGGCGATCTTTAGATCGTGCAACAGGGAGCTGCCAACCCATAACTGGAAGGTAGCGAAGCTCGAGGAGCCAGTGGAAGGAAGGAGGCAGGTGTTGCTGATACTCAACGCTGAGTCCCTTGCCCCACTGGCAGAGAGAAACGGGGTAGTCACGTTCGGGTTCGTTGACGCGACCGTCCGGATCTACCGCAGCGACGAGCAAGTTTTGGAGCCGGAGGAGATAGAGGGTGACAAGGCTAGCGAGGCTGGCGGTGGTAAAGAAGGGTTGTCCAGCAGCCAAGGTCGACCGACTCAGTGCAGCTGACCGGGGTCGGGCAGCTCTTTGAGGAGGACGACCTGCTTGACTACACCGAAGAAGAGGAGGACGCGGACGTTACGATGGTGGAGGTAAGAAGGACAGATTCTTATGAAGCTGATCCAAATCAACCTCCACCATTGTAAACTCGCCTCTGCGAACTTGATGGTCCGCCTGGGTTCCGGTGGTTTTGACGTGGCCCTCATCCAAGAGCCGTGGATATGCGGCAACAAAATCTGCGGTTTGAAGATGAGAGGCTTCAAGATGATAGCCGCTCAGAGCACAGGTAAGCCTCGTGCTTGTATAGTTGCAAAGGATAACATTAACATCTTTTTGCTCCCACAGTTAAGTAATGGCGATACGGTGGCGGCAAGCATTGAGCTGCAAAATAGCAGTCTCTGGGTAGCCTCCGCATATATGCCTCACGACAAGGTCGCTCCACCAGAGGAGGTTCGAACATTGGTCATGGAGGCAGCCGCAGCCAAAAGGAACTTGGTTGTCTCCAGTGACGTAAACGCACACAACACATTGTGGGGAAGTTCAAACACTAATGCAAGAGGTGAGTCAGTTTTAGACTTCCTTATAGAGAATAAGCTTAGTGTGGTAAATTTAGGCTCAGAGCCGACGTTTATAACCCAAAATAGAATAGAAGTGTTAGATATTACCCTGACCTTCGATAACTTCGCTAACAATATAAAAATATGGAGAGTGTCGAATGAAAATTCCTACTCTGACCATCGCTATATAGAATACAAAGTGAACTTCCCACGAGTTCCAGTTAAGACATTTAGAAATATAAGGAGAACGGACTGGGGGAAGTATAGGAAGACTCTCCGGGCCTCACTGCCAATAAATGCTCCGTCTGATCCTATAGACCCTGTGGAATTAGACGAGCTGATCAATCAGGTAACCACGGCCCTGAATACTTCACTGACAGCCGGGTGCCCGGTTGTAAAACTAAGAGGCAAGAACAAACCACCTTGGTGGTCAATATATCTTGGCCTTCTCCGGACGTCCAATAGGCGGTTAGTTACCAGGGCTAAAACTTCGGGTCTGCCCGGGGACTGGGAAGCCTACAAGGCTGAGCTAAAAATATACAAGAAAGCAATCAGAATTGCGCAGCGACAGTCCTGGCAAAACTATTGTAGGGATTTGGAAGAAACATCGGAAGCAGCTAGACTAAGAAGAATCCTAGCGAGGACACCACACAACCTGGGCTACCTTAAAGGTCCGGGTGATGTGTGGAGTGAATCGAGCGAGGAATCTTTGGCTCTTCTCTTAGATACGCATTTTCCAGGCAGTAGCACAGTGGAGGGTGATAACTTGACACCTAGGGGCAGGCAGTCTGAGATAGGGAATGCGATAGGTACAGTCGAGAAAGTTCAGTGGGCCATTAACACCTTTGGTCCATATAAATCTCCGAGTCCGGATGGAATCTATCCAGCTGAACTGCAACAATCACGGGACATAATTACGCCCTGGATTGTGACTGCAACTAGAAGCTGTTTTAACATGGGCTATATTCCGCTGAGATGGAGAGAAACGAAGGTTTCCTTCATACCCAAGGCAGGCAGGTCCTCTCATGTAAATCCTGAAGACCAATCAGTCTCACGTCTTTCCTCCTAAAAACACTGGAGAGAGTGATGGATGCACACTTACGGGAAGCTGTACCAACTGGTAGAATCTCCTCGGCACAACATGCATACACGAAGGGCAAATCGACAGAGACGGCGTTACACGTACTTATTGGTATAGTGGAAAAAGCCATCCAGCAGAAAGATTTCGCACTAGCGGCGTTCATTGACATAGAAGGCGGTTTCAACAACATAAATGCGAACGCCATTACGGGAGCTATAGAAGCTTTCGGCGTCGATCCTAATATGGTAGCGATGGTAGAAATGATACTCGTCAGCAGAAAGGTAACTGCCAGCTTAGGTTCCCACACCTTAAGCAGACAGGTCTGCAGTGACACTCCTCAGGGAGGAGTCCTCTCCCCCCTGCTCTGGAATTTGGCGGTAAATTCATTACTGCTAGCCTTAGAGAGGGAGGGTTGCCATGTCGTCGCCTACGCTGATGACTTGGCAATTATGATCAGAGGGAAATATCCAAACACTTATGGATATTTTGCGCTCTAGCATGGCCACGTTTACTGGTTGGACGGGAAGAAGGGGATTAGGGTTAAACCCTGATAAAATGGAATTAATCTTCTTTTCTAAGAAAAATAGATCTCCTGATGTCTCCCCGCTAACATACAAAGGTGTGGAAATTCCGATGAAAGAGACAGTTAGATATTTGGGACTAGTACTAGATAGAAAACTTACCTGGGAACCCAATATTGAAGAAAGAGTCAGAAAGGCCAACATTGCTTTGTACACATGTAAAAAAAGAATCAGGTGGGGGCTATCCCCACGAATTATGCACTGACTGTACATTTCGGTGGTCAGACCCATATTGCTATATGGAATACTGGTATGGTGGCCAGTCACTCAGAAACAAAGCTATTTGAAGCTTCTGAGCAAGGTCCAAAGAACGGTTTTTTTATGCATCTCTGGTGCCTTAAGGACCACGCCTACTAAAGCTTTAGAAGTAGAACTCAACCTACCTACATTAGAGCTGCTAGGGAAACAAGTGGCCGCCACATCAGCACTAAGGCTGAAATGTGCGGCGTTATGGCATGATCGGCAGATTGGTCACTCGACTATTGCGCATACCTGGAGTAGTTCTACCCAACACATTGACCACTCTATACCTAATCTCAACTTCGATAGGCACTTCCAGACATATATTCCGTCTAGAAGAGAGTGGCAAACATCAATGCCATGGAAAAGGGGGGAACTTAATTTCTACACTGACGGATCCCAACTTGACGATAGAGTCGGTTTTGGAGTTTTCTCAGAAGAACTGGGACTGGAACTTTATTTCCGTCTCCTCGACCATTGCAGTGTTTATCAAGCATAGGGCCTAGCCATAAAGGAGGTAGCCATCTACTTAAATAGACATGCCGTAACAAAAAATATTATAAATATCTACTCGGATAGCCAGGCGGCCATCTTGACAATGAATTCGGTGGCACTGAAATCAAAGGTTGCTCAGGACTGCCGAGCAGCCCTAAATGATATCAGTACCGTTTTCAAGGTACGCCTTATATGGGTTCCGGGGCATAGGGATATTGCGGGAAACTGTAGAGCTGATGACTTAGCCAGACGGGGTACCAACCTAACTTTAGGCACGGACAGATGTGAGATTAGAATACCTATTGCCACCTGTAAATTGATGCTGAAGGATAGGGTCGTGCGTGAGACCAATGGGTCTTGGGCACAAGAGGGCACTTGCTTAACGACTAGGCTAATGTGGCCGGAACTTAATAAAAGGAAAACTAGAGTCTTGCTTGCCCTGCCGAGAGAGAATATCTCTAAGGTCGTGGCTTATATAACTGGTCACTGGCTTTTCGGCAGACATGCTCTCAGGCTGGGAGTATTCTCTCATGAATACTGCAGAAGCTGTGGGGATGAGGAGGAGGAGGAGAGTGTGGAACATCTCTTCTGTAATTGCCCCGCTCTGGCTAGAAGCAGAGCGGGCTCTTTAGGCAAATACGCTTTTAGCTCTCTTACAGAGGTGTCTAGCGCGAAGGTCAAACAAATCCTGCGCTTTATTAGGGCTTCGAAATGGTTCGACGAGTGAATCGGAGGTGCGTTGTGGCGCGGTGGTATCACAATGGACCTATGGTGGTCTGAGTGAGCTGGTCCTTGGACTGGGTGCCACATTAACCAAACCTAACCTAAGTGGAGTGAAAATATGCTTAGTGTCAGGATAATCAATTCACAGCTGGGGACGGCGTCGGCCCAGAAGTCCGTGTGCTAAGGCACACCCAAAGGTGAAGTTTTTTCACCCCTACTCTGGAATCTTGCGGCAAATGAGCTGATCGTTCGACTGGAGCAAGGTGGTTGCGTATGCGGATGATGTTGCTATTAGTATCTCGGGAAAATACATATCTACTTTGAGAGACTTGATGTAACACATGTTGAACATTCTCTCTAAATGGACTGCAGACTGTTGGGGGTGTAGTGTACCTAACTAGTGTACACTGACGACCACACATTTTTACTAGCACATTAGTACTTCACCTATGCTAACGAGCTGACAATAGCGCAACGCCCTGCACTTGCATTCAAAGCTAAATACGCATATTTGGTGGTGCATTGACATGCGCTGTCTATAATGCAGCGTTGCATGCATATTGGACAGTGCAGTGACTTGCACTTCCACTTGCACTCAATTATCATAATATAAACAATGATTATGAATCGCCAAACACAAATATCGGTAATTCGATACTTGAGAGTAATTTTGGAGATATGATTTGTAGCTAGTAAAAGTAAGATAGGTATATTTTATGTTAGATAAAAGAAAATAGAAATATATTTTAAATGATATAAAAGAGCCAGCGAGCCACTAAATAAACTAGAGTTAATCTGATAAAACTAAAAGTGCCACTTTCATTAGAATATTTAATTTTGTCAGCGTGCTCTAAGTCAGGAGCGACTTAGATCAGAACAAACAATACTTTTTGCCAACGGCACACCCTGCTGGTCAAAATCTCTGCTGAGGGCGTTTTTCCGCTTTTGTAGATATGTATTCTACCAACTACATTCATATACCACATGGCGATCCTACAACTGATCTGGAATCTGACAAGCAGCCGAAAATGACAACCGAGAAAACCTGACCATATTTCAGCACACGCTATGACAACAGATACAAAAACAACTACAACAACACCAACTCTGCAAATAACAGAAACAACAACTATAGCAATACCAATTTCAGTAACAGAAACAATAACTACAACAACACACATCCCAATAATCGGAACAACAACTACAGACACAAACTCACCAGGCAGACAACAGAACAACAACAACATGTTACACAATGAGGGAAAGGCCCAGAATGCATAACCATTCAGGAAAGCCAAAACTAAATGTGTATAAAATATCAGATAACCACAAAAATTTCGTTCAGACATACAGAAAGAAACAAATGATATTTTTAATAGACACAGGTGCAGACATCTCACTATGCAAAAATAAATAATAAATTAGCAAACCATGAATACTTTCTCGACGAAAACTGCAAACTGACGGGCATAACGAATGAAGAAGTATACTCTGAATAAAATGGCTAAATATCTGGGCGTGATCCTAGATAGGAAACTGAACTGGAAGGCTAATATAAGCGTACGCATTAGGAAGGCTCAGGTAGCTATGTACTCTTGCAAAAGAGTTATTATTAAAAAAAATGGGGGTTACAGCCTAAGGCAGCCTATCTGTGGTTTATCAGCCACAGCTGTGGTACGACCAGTCCTTTTTTATGTGGTGCTTGCTTGGTGGACAGCCCTAAGTAAGTCCACATACAATAGGCTGGTAACAAAGGTACAAAGAACGGCAGATGTATTCATAAGTAGTGCCATACTCCAACGGCAGCATTGGACGTTATGCTCAATCTGCTCCAAACTCAGCTATAAGGCTAAAAACTACGCATCAATGGGTTGCCATGCGTCTATTTTAAAACATTTTGAGGGTATTCCTGACTCTTTCGATTACATCACACCAATTTATGCCTTCAATGGTATGTGCAGGATCTCCATTCCCTCCAGGGATGAATGGAAGGACGGCATCCCCGTTATGTTGAAGGGGTTCAAATCTACACAGATGGATCCAAGTTACAGAGTAGGGTGGCAGGTGGTGTATTCTCAGAAGATTTGAACATTAACATGTCCTTTAGGATGCCCGACCACTGCAATCTCTTTCAGGCAGAGGTCGCGGCTATAGAGGCAGCATTGTCTTGGCTTTGAAGAAGAAAGTATCTGGACATGATATTTGCATTCTGTCCGACAGACAAGCAGCTTTGCGCTCCCTGGATTTGGCTATTATCACCTCAAAAGCCGTCAAAAGCTGCCGCAAATCTTTAGAGGAGATGGGTAAGCACACCCGTATGCATCTGTGCTGCGTTCCCGGTCACAGAGATATTCCAGGGAACTATACGGCGGATGAACTTCCCGTGAGGGTACAACCATACCGATTGAACCAGATAAGTCGAACTTCGGTATTCCTATTGCCGCATGTAAGCTCTTAGAAAATACAATATCCTTAGGATGTAAAATAGCTAGACAAACCTGGCCAGAGATTAATGTCAAGCGCTCTAAGGACCTAGTTGCTCTAAATAATCAAAGTATAGGTTCCGTGATTAGTGTCCTAACGGGACACTGGACTCTAGGCACTCACGGGTGTAGGCTGGGGATTGCCTCTAACTTCTGCAGAAGTTGCATGGACGAGGAGGAGGAAGAATCCATCGCACACCTGTTATGCACTTGCCCAGCGCTGTCCAGAAGGCGCACTTTCTGGACTCTTTGAGAGATATCTTAAATAAAAAGATTAGTTCCATCAACTGCTTCATTAAAAGCTCCAAATGGCTGGACCTTTGAAAGGGATTGGACCTGATGTCTCATGCGGTATCACAAAGGGTCATGAGACATCACGTCCCATACCTTCGGGCTGCCGCTTTACCTACCTGTTTAAGGTCGGATAGCTGAACAGTCCGTATTATAGCGATTAATGCTTGGTCTAGTTGCTTAGGTGTTAGCGTTAACTTTGATGTCATAGAGTCACTGCTAGTTCTATTATGCATAATGAAACGCGAAACGTAACCCTCAACTCGATGAAGTGAACTAATACAATTTTTATGGTTGATCGTGTATATGAATTCTTCGTTGTCAACTGTTGTTAATGCTGCTAGTGGTGCCATTCGCTTCCATTCAATGTCTTGTGATATGGATAGAGTTGCAGACTATATGGGAAGCCAAAGAGTTTCCTTACCACGCCGCAAAAATGGTCCATAAAACCATACGTCGCATGTTGCTAATTACTTTGGTACTAATCTCCTTGATAGAACGTCGGCTGGGTTATCCTTGGAGTGGACAGGCGACATTGCTCTGGTAGTACCAAATTTTGAATGGTAGCTATTCTGTTAGCTAGAAAAGTTTGGAATGATGAGGATGATGCAATAATCCAGGATAAAACAGTCTCTGAATCTGTTCACAAGCGTGTTAGATGGTGTTGAAAGGTAGATCATTTTGACCCTGTTTACCAACTGAGCGAATAATACTGCAGCGTACAGTTCCAAGCGAGGTACTGTTTGATGTTTAAGTGGTGCCACACGTGACTTAGCACATAAGAGCCTTACAATGACCCTTCCATCATTGAATACTGCTCTGAGATAAATAGCAGCACAAGAAGCCTTCTCTGATGCGTCATGTATGTAGGAATTATAGACGTATTTACCAATGTTTCTTTTGTAGTAGTTCTCATTATTTCATAAGTGAGTCGGAAAGATAATGTCAAGCGGTTAAGTTGTAAAGAAAGAAGTAAAAGAAAGTATATAGAACGTTTTGTTAATTAAACAAAAAATTATAATAATTTTTTTTATTTTTTGGCAAATAATAACTTGATAATTAAATGAAATAAATTTTATTCATTTTTAAATTCTTAATTGGGTTTCTTCATTTCCACATGGTGTCAGAAGTGGGATTGCCAAAAAGAGACAGCAAAAAGTGCAGTTGTGCACCTAATTAAATTTTATGAGTGACGGTGACCTTTCATCTTTTACCAGAAGACAATTACAAGAAACACTTAAACTATTGGGATTGTCTTATCGGTATTACAAGAAGCAAGATCTCTTTCTACGGATGCAACAATTTATGGAAAACAACAAAACCGAGGAAAAACAGTAAGACACTTCAGCCGACTGCGAAGCTAAAAATCTTTGTGAAGGTAACGGAATGTTTTGCGAAAACAACAACGAAACAATTGATCAGCAAGAAGCGCCGCAGTACGTCGAAGCTAGAAATTTTTGGTGAAAAAAAAAATTAATCAACAGTTAAGAGGCACCGAATCGCTTGAAATGATGGACGACGGCAAAGAAAAATATGCAGATAATGTGGTGCAAAACAATATTCACCTCAAAAACGTTCAGGAATCATTGGAAAAATTCACCGGCGAAAACGGAAAGAGCTTAAGAGACTGGCTGAACGAGATAGAGAAAATTGTTTCTGTTTGCAGATGGAATGCCGTGCAGACTTTTTTATACGCTAGACAACTGTTGGTGGGAGCAGCAAGATTGGCAGTTGAAGCTGAGTTGAATATTTGTAGCTGGCAAGATTTAAAAGCAATTCTGCAGAGTGAATTTGGTTTTCATGAGACCGACAAAGTACACAAGCTGTTGGAAAATGCAAAAAAAAGCGAGAGCGAAACATTGCTGGAGTATATGTACAAAATGAAAAAAGTGCCGTCAAGACGACACGTAGAAACACATCACTTGATTGACTACATATGAAACTGCAAACAAAATAATTTTGTATGAATCACATAGACTAGCCGTACTTAAAACAAATTTTGTCGGGTATGAAAAGTTGAAAGTTGATCAAAGTAAAGAAAACCGTTCTTTTGGAAGTAAAAACAAAAGAAGCAGTGAAAGTAGGGCATTTGAAAATTAAGAAACAACAACGATTGTATTAGTACAAAAGCAGGTGCTTTTACAATAAATAGAAGATTCGAACAAACGAAGTCTAGGTCGTTTTAATTCGCGTGGTTAGACTCAATATAATGGCCTCTGGGTGCTACCAAGGTCCAGGTAATGTCCTTCGGTGATCATATTCGGGAAGCACAGATATACCCCAATAATTGATCAGAAGTTTTTCGAAATACTCTCCTACCGATTGGGCAGCTATCCGAAGAAGCAGCAGAAGCACGGATCAGCATTTCAGGTTGTACCGGTTAAATTTTGCAAGAAAGTTTCCTAGGACGGATTGCAATATGGATGTTCTTAACAAGTTTAAAAAACATTTATTAAAAGTCGGAAATAATAAATAATTCTGTATTTCATACTATCAGTAGGTTACTTTTAAGCTCGGTTCGTCTAATAACCCTTGCCTGTTAAAAATATAAACAATATACAAAAGAACCTCTAAAAATGCTGATTTCCGGGATTCCTGGCTCATCATCTTTGCAAAATTTGTACAAGACTGCAATATTCAATTAAAGTGAAGATGAAGAAGCCGATGAGGAATGCATTGATGAAAAAGGATCCTGGGCAGAGTCTACTGAATAACTTAAAGTGACATATATTTCATTACATTCTAATTTTCCATATCAATAAAATAGGATCTAAATATATCAAAGATACTTTACTTATATTTTAATTTGACTTCAATAAGCTTCAACGCTTCTAAAGTTGTTTCAGGCAAGTATAATTTCATTAGGAAAAAAAAGTTTTTTTGATTAATTTGTAGTAGTGTTTGTTGTAATCCCTTTTTTTCACTTAAAGGCCGGTAAGTAGCTCTCAAGAAAAGTGAAAACTTCATATAAAAAAATGCTCAAGAAATTTCCTTGAGTCGTTTTTACTTACGATGTATGCAACTCACAAGAAATTTGATTCGGTTTTTTCATTGAAAAGTGAAACGGCTACACAAGTTGTATGAATTAGATTACGAATTACTCCCACATCCAGCATATTCCCCTGATTTAGCCAGCTGCGACTACTTCCTGATTCAAATATGAAGAAATGGCTCGGCGCTAAGAGGATTGGGTCGAATGAAGAGGCCATCAATGAAGCAAACGCCTTTATTGAGGGACTCGGAAATTCGCATTGTTTGGATGGTATCCAAAAATTGGAGCAACGTTGGATGAAGTGTATCGAGGTAAAAGGAGACTATGCTGAAAAATAAAATGTTTTTCTGACGAATTTCAATTTTCAGGTCTTATTGACCCACCTTCGTACGTTTCTCTTAGTACCACTGGAATTCCCCATGCTCTTGCGAATATAGATGTCGTCCCAATCTTGTCCTGAACTTTCCCGGGCGGTCCATTGTGCTTAAATCACTACACAAGTAAAATTCTGCATTTACATATTACAACTTATGTCGCAATAAGAAACTTGAAGTACTTGTTATAGTTACGATATGCATTGTTGGCATCTAACTTTTTTCCCAAATTATTTACATATCTGTTTTTCAACAATAAGTAAAATTATTTGAAAAATTTGGCTATACTACATATTCTGACCTGTGCCAGAGCAAATACTATTTAGTCAAGAAAATTTATTATTTATTGCTACATGCATATTAATATATATAAAAAACCAAACACCAAAAGATAATATTAAAACCTATGTGGAAGTTCTGTGCGTGCGATTCGTTTTAGTCTGCTTTGTGGGAAATTTTCCATTTCCGATAGTTGCCGCATATGGGGATTTTCATGGGTCTTTAGTAACTGCGTGTATTTTATGATACATTTTTTTATGGTGTCCTCTACCGTGGCAATGTTCAAGTCCTTGTGAATGTCTTAATTCGTCACAAACCAGTTGGATCAGCTATATGTTGGTTTTGCTCGCAGTCCTCCAGATTTCTATCCCGTATTTACATATTGGAATGATTGTTGTCTTATATATATTTTGTTTATTATGTAGTGATAATTTGGAACTTCTTCCTAGTAGCCAACTTAGTCTGAATTTGTTTCTTATTTCATATTGTTTACTTTTTATGTGTTGTCTCCAAGTAAGTTTGGCATCGATTATTATGCCAAGGTACTTTACGCTGGTGGTTGGAATATCGGCAGTATATATTAAATCTAGAAGTGGTCCAAGTACAAAACCATGGGGCACTCCCTGTTATTTATAATATATCTGAGCTTTCGTCGTATTTTTTTTTTTAAATTTCCCAGTTTGATTATTTTCTGTTTTTAAGTATTTCAATGGTATTCTTTACAGTCATGTGGCCACTGCCATATCAACATCTACATTATATTTATTGCTTTCATTGGACACAGACTGGTTCCTTCGTGCAATAGTTTTTGGGGTGCCCGTATTTTTGGCAGTTTGAACATTGAGATATGTCTCTTATTTGGTGCTGGGGTTCAAATTATACTTTACAATGAAGTGGTCAATGTTGTAAATATTTTTGTTATTTTCATTTGACTCTAGTTCCATAAAAAATAGTGGCAGGGGTTTTTGGGTAATTCGATTCTGAATATTGCAAATATTTAAAACAGTATGGCCCAACTCTGCCAACTCAGCTTTTATCATGTCTTGATCTGCAGAATAGTGCATGCTTCTTAAAACTACTTTGAATTCCCTTTGCTCTTTTGGCTTGTACGTGTAATATTATGTGTTTTTTGTTTCACCATTTTAATTATTGCAGAGTAACTTGCTGAGTCAATAGGCTGTATTTTGGTTTCGTTTTTTAATATATTTAGTTCATTCTTATTTTTTGTAGTGTCGTTAAGGGCATTAATTAGTGTCCTTATTACTTGAACACCTTGAACATATAATGGAGGGGCTTTTTGAATTTTATTAAGTCGATCATTTATGGTCTGTGCATTATTATTTTCTCCAAGTTCTTTAGTCTCGCTTCCGTCGTCTGTTGTGAGCAAATCAAAGCGGTTTGAGGAGGTTGGGTTTCTTAGCTAGTAAGATTTTAATGTGTTTTGTTTACGATTTTGTGTTATTGTTTTATGTTTCTTGTTGCTATTTTTCGCGCTGGGGTGATTTTCAGCTGGCGAGCGAATTAATAAAACTTTTTAATAGGTAATTAAACTAGGTTGTGTTTTATTTATTTTAGTCCTTTTAGTTATTTGTGCCAAACTCTATCAAACGCTTTAGAAATGTCCAAGAATACCGCCACGCAATACAGTTTTTTATCCATGTCGTCCAAATTGTATCCACAACTCTGCGGAGTTGTTGCCCGGTTAAATGATGCCTTCTAATTCCGAACTGGTGGCTTGGAATAACTTTTTGTTGTGTCAAGATAGGTTCAATTCTATCAAACAGTATTTTCTCAAATACCTTTGAAAGAATTGGCAAGAGGCTGATGGGTCGATAAAAGCTAGTTCTTCTTGTGTCTTGGTTTGGTGTCGGAATTGTTATTATTTGTACCTCCCTTCCACAAGACTAGAAAATGATTTAGACTAAATATAGTACTAAATATATTTCAAATATATATTATTATAGAACCAGGAAGTTCTTTTAATATTTTCCCGCTTATTAGGTCGTATCCAAGTGTCTTCTGTTTTTCACTTTCGAGATAAGTATTTTAATTTCAGCTATTGTCGTCATTTTTGTTTTGTTATAGCGGACATTTTATATATTGTTAAATTGGATATTTTCAGTGTCCATGTCGTTACTGAAAATATTTGCGAAGTGTTTTGAGAGAGTAATTGCTTTCTGAATGTTCGATTTTGCCCAGGTATTATTTTCTGTTTTTATGGGTGGTTTATGTATTATTGCACTGTTTAGTTTTTTAGTTGCCTTTCAAAAGGTAATAATTTGTAGCGGCCGTTTAAAAATGGTTTAGATAATTTTCTGGTTTGCAATTCTTTTATCGTTGCCTTCAGTTCTTTTGCCGCTTTATTGAATTTAGCTTTGTCTTCAGGGTGTCTAGTAATTTGCCAATTTTTCCTGTCTTCTTTTTTGTTCTATTTTATGCTTAATGTGAGCTGGGACAGTCGTAATTTGTGATGGACTTAGAATTGGTGTTGACTGAATTGCTACTTTGACGATGTTGTCATTTAGGTATGCTATTGCTGCGTCACTTCCTTTTTTTTTTATTTTAATGAAATGTTTAAGTTATTTTCGATCGATTGGCAAAATTTGTTCCTGGTCGGTTATTTCAAGAAATTTTTGTATCCGGCTTGCTTTAAAGGGTCAATAGGATTGGAAAATGGTCTGATAACGAATCTAGACATGTTTTTATTGTTCAGTTCGTGCAATATGTCAGGTAATTAAGTCGGTAATTTTTAGATGTCTGCTAGCTAGTAAGTTGGCTGACCTGTACTAATAAAGCGACTATTAATATCTTTTATGGCGTCTAGTAGTTGGCGGCTATTCATTTTTGTCAGTCTTGGACCCCATGTGAAGTTTTTTGCATTATAGTCTCCTACAGCTATTAAACGGCTTTCCAATGTTCAAATAGTCTATGTACAAAAATCTAAGGACAAAGGAGCAGTTAAGGCGGCGCTTGGAGGCGGTCGCAAGAAGTCTCGGCCCTCTAAGCTTTCGTCCACAAATCGAACTGCCTGCCCGGCAAAACCTGCTTCTGGTGCGGGTATAAATTTGGATGAACGGCACATCCGGGGATGATCCAAGCACACCCGGGGTTTCTGTGGCCATGTCTTCCTATAGGGAGAAGGTAATCGGCCTTCAGCCCCTGGCTGTGATTGGACGGAAGGGAATGGATCGTAGAATGGTTGATGCAGAATTTAAACACTACAAAAACCACCTCACGAAACGGGTAATCGCCTCGGCTCCGGAGGCAAACGCGGGGGCTATGAGATGAAGATCGGAACTTTAAGGGTGAAGTGCTCATATCTGATCAACTACGAATGGATCCGGATAGAGGTTGAAAGGATCTCCGCTTTGGGTAAAACTCTCTTCTCTGTAAAGGGAAGAGAATAAACCCCCAAGGAAGGCAATCGGAGGGATTCAGGACCTGAAGACACACGATGTGCTTCCGACTCTGCGTGTCCAGAACCCAGGCATTGATACATCAGGCTGGCATATCCTGTCGCACACAAGGGGAAAGAACCGGGAAAACAAAGAAGGTTCGACTCGTGTTGTGCGATTGGACCAAAAGTCTGTGTATGATCTGGGGTCAAGGTACGAAAACAGCCCAGAACTGTTCTTTGGGAGGATTACATTCCATGTATTCCCAAACAAATAATCTAGGAGCGCCTACTGGTGTTACTATAACACAGATTAACTTGCAGCATTCAAAAGCCGCAACTGCTCTCGACGGCTTTTCCACCTGCAGACATTCCCTTTTATAATTATTATTCAGGAACCATGGGTCCATAAAGGACGTCTATGTGGACTTGGGGAGGTTCAAGGGAGTAAATATCCTATATGACAAGAGTTCCAGTAGACCAGTAACCAGTCTTATAGAGTCTTCTCATCTAGAAGTAACCGGGTTAAATCCATTCTGTTGGCAAGACCTGGTGGGCACTAGAGTGAGCTACAAAAGTATTCATGGAGGGTCGGACTTCGTGATTGCTTCTGCTTCTGCCCCTAGGGGGCGCTGGCGGAATTAGTGAAGTTCTGTGAGGAAAGACGTCTGGTGGCTTGTTGCTAATGTACAGCATACCATCTGGCGAAGTAGTAAATGCAATAGGCGCGGTCTCCTGCTTTGACCATTCCTATTCAGCCAACACTAAAGGGGATCACTATTCAGTTATCAAGGGAGGTAAAATATCTTGGGGATATTCTTCATAGTAAGCTTCTCTGGAAATCATACGTTGAACTGAAGGTAGCGAAAGCACTGTTTGGCAAGACCTGGGGTCTGGCTCCTTCGAAGGTACTTTGGATTTAGAAGGCAATGATCAGGCCCATAATATTCTACGCATCTGTGGTCTGAGGGAAAATATTGTCTCTCAAGGGGGTTAAATCTGCCCTATTTAGACCACAGAGAACTGTGGCTATTTATTGTACTGGAGCCTTTCTGACAACTTTTAACCTTCTCTTGATGCTCTGTTGAATCTTCCCGCCCAAAATGTTTTTATACAAGGACAGGCCCTAATGACCATCTATAGGTTGAAGTACAATAGGCAGTGGGTGGGTGCGCGTTGGAATCTTGAAGATAAAAGGCGATACTGTATGAAAATACCAGAGGCTCATTTATGGTTTGACCCGGTAGGCAGTGCTGTCGTATTTTCACTGAACGGGTTCTAGGGTTTTCATGGAACTCAACGGTTTCCAACTCCATTACGCCCTTGATTGTCATGCTTCTGTCTTTCGAAATTGCGAAATTGTATATCATTCTAAGAGCGATGGCCTATGTGGTGGAAGAGAGATGGCGTGGTGGAAGACAGATGGCGTGGCAGAAGTCTGCTTTGACAGTCAGACTGCACTGAAGGCGTTACTCAGCCCCTTTGTCACCTCCAAGTTGGTGCTGTTGTGTAAATCCAGATTGAATTATGTTGGAAAGCACAACAATCTGTTGCTTGGTTTTATGGGGAATGAAGACGCTGACGAGCTGGCGAATAAGGGATCTAAGACCAGTTTTAATGGCCCAGAATCTGTTCTTCCCATATCTTTTGCTGCCATTATGGCCACTATTGTGGGTTGCAGGTGCGCAGAATCGCGAATGGGGGCCGTAAGAGGCAGCACTTGGGCAAAGGCAATGCTGCCTGTTATTTCTGATAGAACGTCAAGGTTTCTTCTGCCACTTGATAGGGAGACTGCAGACTTCTGGTAGGATTGATTACAGGATATTTTGCTTGGGCTAAGCATATGCAAAAGATAGGCATTGCAGACAGTGCACTTTGTCAGGCCTGTGAAGAGGAAGATGAGACGGCTGACCACTTTTTGTGCGTATGCCCCGCTTTCGCTAGAATCTAGTTCAAGGGATTTGGCACTGACATCTTAAGTAGTGCCAACTTTGGCTGCTTAGAGACACATGATCTAGTAAGGTTTGTTCACAAATCTGGTAGATTCAAAGAAAATTAAAATGGAGCGTCAAATATAGTACAATGGATGTCTTGAGGTCTGAGTGCTATATTCGACTAGTTGTTCCGACACAAAAAAAGAGCCTTTGTGTTATTATGTTTGGGTGGAAGTACACTGACATGGTTTTATATCTCTGTAACGCATCACTCAATTAAGTCAGGTAGTTTTTTGATGTCTGCCGGCCAGTAAGTTGGCTCACCCAAAGCGACTATCTCTGTAGAGGAAGCTTGAATGAAATCTGTTTTATACGCTTGTAGTTCCTCCGAGTGTTCGATAGTCAGGGTGATTTGATGTTATAGTTAGGTATGTTATTATTACTTCTGTCAGTAGCATGCGTTTTAGATATTAGCATAATGTCAATTAATTGGTCCGCACATGAAAATTTGAAGATCTAGTAAGTGGCGCGATAGTCCATTGGCGTTCCACATAACAAAAGTTATTTTATTTCTGGAACCCATCTAGTTTTGATACAAGCAGTGTCACAATGTTCATCATACTTGTCATTTGAGTTATTAATTGTTTCATCATTATTTTTAAATCTGATAGATCGTCGTTATTCTGTGTTGGTGTCATGCTGTTTGCTGCTGCGTTAAGGTTTTGAGTTAAGTCTGCTGCTGTATTTATCGCTGCTACTTTAGCATATGACATTCCAGGTGTGTAGTTTTTATGTGTTTGTACTGTGGGTATATTTATAGATGGTTCAGCAAAATTTTGTTCTTGAGTTGGAGGGATTTATTTTTTACGTAAAGTTGGATATTTTTTTAATTTGTAGTGATTTGTAAATCATACAGCCTTTGTAGTTAGCTGTGTGGTTTTCATTGCAGAGAGCGCATTTAATTTGCTGTTTCATATCGCTTTGGATATTACATTTAATTGTGCTGTGGTTACCTGCACATTTGACACACACAGGGTCTTTAGTACAATAGTTTTTAGTGTGTCCATATTTTTGGCAATTTGTGCATTGTGGAATAGTTCTTTTTTGGTATGGTGGTTCGAAATTTACTTTGCAGTGTAGAAGATGGGTTAAGGAATAGATGTCTTTGTTGTTATCGTTTGGTTTAAGTTCCAGAGAGAATAAAGGAAGTGGTTGTCTATTTTTTTGCAAGTTGTGAATGTTTAGTACTTCATGTCCTAACTCTGCCAGTTCAGCTATAATGTCGTCTGTTTCCGTTGAGTAATGCATATTTCGTAAAATTACCTTAAGTCCACGTTGTTCTTTTGGCTTAAATGTATAATATTTGGTTTCTTTTTGCTTAAGCAATTTTATTATGCTTGTGTAATGCACAGATTCAGTCGGCTGTATTTTGACTTCGTTTTTGTTCAGAGCTTTCATCTCGTAATTTGTATTTGGTAGCTGATATAGAGCTTTAGTTAGTGCATTAATATTTTCTACGTTTTGTATATATATGGGTGGTGGTTTTTGAGGATGCTTTGTTATTTGTTTCTGTATGGTTGAATTTGTTTTTGTCCCACTGTTATTTTGTTCATCAGTTCTGTCATTTAGTGTTAGTAGTTCGAACCTGTTTGATGTATTTGGAGCGATTGACTTACTCAGCCAATATTCTTTTAGTGTTGCTTGTGTCGCGCTCAGTGGTTTGTTTTTCTGTCTTTTGTTGTTGCTATTTTGGTCCGTTAATTTGTTTGGCGATTGCTTTTCGCGGTTTCGCTTTCGGCTACTCTCCGCTGAAGTTTTGTTAGTGTTTCTATTATTTGAGTTTTTTACTTGCGTGTTAATTATTGCTGTTGTAATTGGTGTTGTTGTGTCAGTAGACATGATCATTGCGCTCGAATTTTGCATTCTACTTGTCGCTGTCGCGGCTATGGTTACAGTACAAGCGCTTTGTGTTGTTGTTGTTCTTCGTGATGTTGTGTTTGGTGGATAATGTTCCATAATAGTAGAGGGTGTCGCGCATTGGACACTCCAAGGTAGTGAAGCATTCGTAGTGGTGTCGTTTAGGAGAGCGGGAGAGCAGGACCTGGCTCTGCTCTCTGCTGCTTCGACTGACAAATTGCCGCCGTTACCCTGTGTGGACACAAATGAGAAATATGCATTTCTATTTGTTACTGTTTTTTGCTGGTGAGTGTCAGAGACACTCATTTTAGTTATGTTGTTGTTTTTTGTTGTTTGTATTTCAATTGTTTATTTTTGTTTTCTAATTATTGTTAAAAATACTCGTATATTTAAATTATGTGTCCCAGCTAGTAATCGTGAACTAGGTTCTCACCGATCACTACACTTTTGCACTATTGTATTGTTTCCTAGTTTGGGACAACTTTTCGCGAAAAAGCACGCACGTAGCTTATAAACTATTACTAAACGATATATATATATATATATATATATATATATATATATATATATATATATATATATATATATATATATATATATATATATATATATATATATATATATATATATATATATATATATATATATATCTCCATCGCGCATTTTAATCGAAGCTGTAATATTTGTAATTGTGGTTTTGTATTGTAATGTAACTGCAAATTGTAATAAAGTAAACTTTAAGCCTAATATTAAGTGTGTTAATAGCAATAATTCAATAAAGTTAATTATTTTAATTTAACCAGCGATTGTGTGATTACTCTCACAATCGTATGCCATCGTACGATTTCATTTACCATTAATGTGTGCATGCAGAGGCATAATAATTACTAACTTTCAGATTTATGTGTGTTTGTTCTAAGATAATTTAAAATTGAAGTCATTTATACAATTTATATATTTTGAATCGAAATGCGTTGATCAGTTCAGATTTTAAAGTACATATCAAGAAATTGATAAATCAAAGTCCATCGTACACTTCATAAACAATTTGAAAAAAACGGGTGCAACCCAAGTATAATAAAATATGTTGGCGCCTGCGCATTTTTGAGAGTATAGATAAAAGAGTAGTCATATTGTTCGAAAATAACTACCAAGCAAGGATTTTGATTTTTGCAGTCTGTAATTTTTACTGTGGACAAGACGGACCATCAAAAATATGGACAAAAAGAAATGAATCTTTCCAAATAAAAAATCGTTGTTAGAGGAAGTGTGGTATTAGGGTCTATAACAGCCTCTGGAGTTCGAAATTTACTTTTCATTGATGAGAAAGTGGACACAATGAATTATTTTGATATCTTAAAGCTACATTTTAAAAATTCTGTAAAACCAAAATTGAGCTTCCACTGAACTTTATCTTCCAAGGCAACAATGATCCAAACCATTCCGCATATATATACCGATAGGTCCTTTTCGGGACTATTTCGAAAAGTGGCTCAAAAATCACAATTCCTCTATAAATATTTTGAAAAAAGCTGTACAAAAGGAATAGGAAGTATTGCCCGTGGTGATTTACACCCTACATCAAAATGTACAAAGACCAGAACTGACATTGCTACTAGAAAGTGCAGTCATTGTGGCGGTAGCCATACTGCCAACTACAGAGATTGCCTTGTTTACCAGAAAATTAGGAATAAGGACTATCACGTAAAGAATAAGCGCAGTCAAGTTAGCTCAAATATTCCGGTCATTGCACAACCACAGAATCCAATTTCATATTGCGACACAGGAATAACGTACCCAGAGGTACTTAAGTCAGGGGCCGACCCGCAGTTGGATAACGATACAAGTCATCAGAACATTGAAGGAATGATAGCAGCGCTCGCCCAATGTATGGCTCAGTTCATGACTTCAATACAAACTATGATCAAAGAAATGGTGAGAAACCAAAATCAGCTCTGCACTGGAATTTTAATCCAAAAAAGAATAAAACATGCTACTGAAGAATACAGCAAAGAGTATATTCAAGCAACATAAATTTGTTTGGTATGATGGGACGATAACATAACTATTTCCGCCGAATACTGTCCTCCAAAATTCAGAATATCCACAAATTAGTTTTAAGATATATTTCTCTACACAAGTTTCCTAGCTGCTGGCGACTACAATGCTAAACACACCCACTGGGTCTTATCAATGCCACATGGAAAACAACTGTATAAGTTCTTGCTTACTGACACCACCAAGATAAATATTATCTCTCAGGACATCTTAACCAACATAGCAAGATGCCTGACCTTATAGATTTTGAAGTTACTAGAAACTTAAAATGGAGCAATTAACCTATCTTCATATCACTCACCCCCTTTAATAAAGACCTCCAAAAAAAGTTGCGCCCTAAGTTCGATTTCACACCCCTTAGAACCAATTGGCTTAAATATAGAAAATACGTTAGCTGTAGTCTCATTCTAAATATACGTCTCAAAACTAATGAGGAATTAGAAACATTTCTGGATCTATTTACATCTACCCTAAGACTAGGTGTGCTGCACGCCTCGTACCAACCCGAAAATAACTGTGACAACTCTAGACACCCAAAAACTTCAACTCAAATTGATCTTCTTCTAACTGAAAAAAGGAGAACACGCCGAAAATGGCAAAAATTCAGATCTCCTTTCCTAAAACGGAAGAAATAAAAAAATGCATTTGACAAAAAGCAATACTGTTCTGCCATCTTTTTAGACGTAGCCCAGGCGTTTGACAAAGCATGGCACGAGGGGCTTATTATTCAAAATCAAAAAACTGTTGCCTGCAAAAGCCCACCAAATACTGGAATCGTATCTTAGGGGCAGGAAATTTAATGTGAGAATTATTAATGCTTACTCTAAAAACTACGACATCAAAGCCGGCGTACCACAAGAAAGCGTGCTAGGTCCCGTGCTGTACCTAATATATACTTCGGATCTTGCCTACAGACAAACATTTAACCACAGCAACTTTTGCCGATTACACTGCTATCCTTAGCACTCTCCCAAATTCCAAAATTGCATCTCATGATCTAGAAGACCATCTGGTACTAGCAGAAAATTGGTTGGCAGACTGTCGAATTAACATTTACTCTAAAAAAAAGGTGAATACCCAGCTATAAAACAAAATAATGTTCCTGTTCCGCAAGCTGAAGAAGTGAAATATCTAGGAATTCATCTTGACAGACGATTGACCTGGAAGCGCCACATAGAAGCCAAGAAAAAGCATATGTGGTTTGTTCTACAGGCTTGATGTCATTTGTGTAATCAAGTATTATCGGAGAGTGGTCCAAGGATAGTTTAAAACGGGATTGAATTTTTAAGTACTTTATATATTTTGTTATGTTAAAGTCAATTAAATTTGGTATTCTCTTCCTGCCCAGTATGTGGGTTCACCTGACCTTAAAAATTTGGAATTATTTTTGTTTATAGCATGAATAAGATTTCGTCCTTTTTTTATTAGTTAACCTATATCCCCAATCAGTGTGTTTTGCATTAAGATCTCCAGCTACAATAAGTATTGTGCCAAACGTGTTGATGTATTCATCATATTGATCCAACGTTATCAGATGTGTGGATGGATAGTATATTGAGGAGATAAGAATTGATCAATTTTTATCTTCAATTCGCAGAGTGGTAGATTAAATGTGAGATGTTATATATGACTGCTTTTCATTATGTCTTAAGAGTGCATTTATTTTGATAGCTGTCACATACATCTTAATTTCACGAAATACTAAAGAGTTTCTGCTCGTGAAATGTGTTTCTGAAAATAGTGTTATATCAATTTTCTTGTCATATAAAAAGTGCTTCAACTCAAGGTAATGGTGTGTTAGACCATTTGAATTCCAAAATAATACTTTTTTGTCCGTTCGGTTATGTTCGAGATGTTTAAAACTTTGTGACCTTTTTTACCTTGCTCCTTCTTAATTTCTTTTTGGTCAGGAGAAGGGTGCATATTACAAAGAACAACTTTAAATCCCCTTTCATTTTTGGGTTTAAATGTGTAAATAAATTTATCCTGTTAGGGAGCACCTCTCCAACCACTCTCCTTCCGTCTCGGCAGAGCTAACTTAGGTGGATGGTTCCGTTGCTACACTGAGTTGCGTTGGGCGTCGTCCCGCCAGGTCCTTTGTGCCACCCGGTTCAGAATTAATCAAACGACTTGATTTGTTTTACAAATTCATATAATTCTCATTTACTTTTATCTAATATTTGCGCACTATTCATTACACTTGAAGTTACTTTAGTTTTACAAATTCATATAATTCTTATTTAATATTAGCGCTCTATTAATTACACTTATAGTTACTAATTCATATAATTTAATATTCTAAAACACTTCTCATTTAATTTGATTCCACGTGCGTTCATTACGCATATCTTCTAACTACCTTCCTGTCTGCCAACTCCCCAAGTTAGCTGGCATAGTCCCCCGCGGTTGAGCTTATCGCAACACGTACTTTGCACACTGCATCTCAGTTGCTTCCCACACCCCATCGCCTCATTCACACCTGGAATACATGCTTCTGAATTTTCCCAAATTTCCTTCCGCACAGGGCTCGGGTTCGGTGCTGATCCGATGTTTCTTGAAGCGACTGCAAACCATTTGCGCTCGCGAATGGCATTGACTCGATAACACGGCATTGACTTGGCTTAGATATCACACCGCTGCAGCCAAAACTGGCACACCGTGCTCAATTTTTTTTTTGCCGATTCCCACAAGTTTAGGCCGGCCGTGCAAACTGTTTGCGCTCGAGTTTCGTTGATTCTGAGAACACCACGGCGTGAACTTGGCAAACTGAACTCTGGAATTGGATAGCAATTTGGGCGTCCTCGTTTTATATTTATAGTGAATATATTGCTGTGTATATTCGGCTGACTCGTTGTCAATTATTAGCAGTACGCGGCCAGCCGACTTTAGCCGTTGTAGTTTGATAAAGTGTATAATTTTAATGTCATTTAGTTCGCGCCAGCATTTTTCGTTGTGTGGTTTTCTGTATGTTCCGTCATCTTCTCTAATGGCGCCGATTATTCTTACAGAACCTTTCTTTCGAAATGTTGATCCTGTGTATTTGCAGGATGATACGTTATCGAATTAATAAGGAATTTTCCTTGTTTCTGTGTTTGTTGCTTGTGTGTATGTATTTAGTTTTCTGTTCGTTGACACGGTCCCATTTGCTGCGCAGCTGCTGCTAAGCGTAGGGAATCTTCCTTCAAACTGTTGATGTTTCGGCAGACTAGATCAATGTCGTAGGCAAATGCGAAAACTGTGTAGTGTTCAAGATAAAGTGTCACCCTGTTTTACACCTGCAGTTGTGTCGAAGATTTCTGACATATTCATAGTCATATGGAGTTTTCGCTGTTTGACAACAAGGACGTTCTTACAAGGCTGATAAGCTTTATTGGTATTCCAAATTCCAAGAGCACGTTGCATAGTGCGTTTCTGTTTATAGCGTCGAAGGCCTCTTTGAAGTCTTTGAATAGGTGGTGGAGGTCTAGGTTGTGTTCTCGGAACTTCTTTTTTGTTGCGAAGATCTTGTATATATAATGGATCGTCCTCCGACAAAGCCCGTCTGGTAGAGTCCTACAACTTCGCACAAATAGGCAAACGAACAAAAGCCTGGAGAGCTTTCTAATGACAGTTAGTGGGATAGATAGGTCTAATTCTATTTGGATTGAATTGCTTATATCTGTGGTTGCTGTTTTTGCAAGCATCGGTGGCATTTGATTTCATGCATTTAAAAATGAGACGTAGGATGTCTGTTATTTCCATGGTTGGAAGTGTCTGCAGTGGATCATTCACTTTTGCTCTGCGATCTCCATTCTTGTTACCAGGGATTCCTGCGTGTCCTGATATCTACATATATGTATTTTACTTTTCTGATGAATGATTTGATCACGAAATTGAGCAGCATTAAAACTTGTGGTTTTTACTTAATAGTGGATATAATGGTTCTCTTACTAGTTTTTGCAGCAAATTCTAAAGCTTTATTATCGCATAAGCTTCTGCAGTGATGGTAGAGACGATGTGTTGAAATATAGCCACCTTCGCTATCAACGACAGCATACGATGTTGTATTATTAGTTTTAGATCCGTCAGTATATATTAAGCTGGCTCCTTTATTTGTTGCCTCGTTGCGTACTCTAGGAATAATTTCCGATATACGAGGTGTGATCAAAAAATAACCGTTATTGTGTGATCAAAAAATAAAGTATTTATTTAAAGTATTTATTTATTTATATATGTTTAAATAAAGTATTTATTTATTCATCAACAACTATCTTGTCCCCTTTAAAGTAATTCCCCTCAGATATAATACACTTATTTTTCGAATCCTCGAAACACTTCTGAAACCCTTTTTTTGGTATCGCCTACAGCTCCTGTTTCGATTTTTCTTTTAGTTATGTGAAGAATAAAGCCCGTGCACGTCGCTCAAGAACAACTGAGAATATTGCTGCTGTAGCCCAAAGTGTTGAAGAAAACCCAGGTTTGTCCATTCCTCGTCGTTCTTTGGAATTGGCCATTCCACAAACGTCATTACACCGTATTTTGCATAAAGACTTGGGTTTTAAGGCTCTTAAAGTTCAGTTAACACAAGAACTCAAGCTACCGATCATCAACAACGCCGTGTCTTTGCTGATTGGGTCCTTGAAATGCATGAAAATGATCCGGAATTCCATCGAAAAATCATCTTGACTGATGAGGCCAATTTCCACCGCGGTGGCTACGTCAACAAGCTAAATTGTCGCATCTGGGGCTCGGAAAACCCAAGACTTATTGTTGAGAAGGCTCTCCATCCTCAACGTGTGACTGTTTGGTGCGGTTTATGGTCCGGCGGGGTCATTGGACCTTACTTTTTAAAAAATGAGGTTGGATCAACAGTTACGGTGAATGGATTGCGCTATCGAGAGATGATTAATGGTTTTTTATGGTCGGAGTTGGATGGTATTGATCTGGACAACGTTTACTTTCAACAAGACGGCGCTACGTGCCAGAGAAGCAACGAGACCATTGCTCTTTTACGGGAAAAGTTTCCGGACCGTGTTATCTCTCGAAGAGGTGATCACAATTCGCCACCGAGATCTTGTGATTAACACCTTGCGACTTCTTCCTTTGGGACCACGTGAAAGATAAGGTCTACGCCAACAGCCCTGCATCGATTCAAGACCTCAAAGATAGAATTCGTGAGGCTTCGAGGACATAGGGCAGCCACTTTGCGATTTAGTTATGGAAAATTTCATGAAAAGGATATGGTCCTGTAAGCGTGGTCGTGGTGGCCATTTGGCTGATGTTGTTTTTCATTATTAACGGCATACCTTCCTCTTTATTATGAAATAAACATCCGATCATTTATCTCAAAAAATAGAATTTTTCTTTGAATACCAACAGAACATCTCTTATAGGAAAACCCTTTATAAAGGGCATAATAAATTTTAGACAGAATTAATGCTATAGTCACATTTATTAAAGTTGAAATGTGAATATAAGAGTGTTCAGAGGTAGTGTCATTTAAACCTGGCAGCTAAACTATTTCTAATGCATATACAATGATATTTAAACGTTAGTTTTTTGTCAAAAATTAAACCCAGAATTATTAAACTATCGGAGTTTATAATATTTACATTATTAAAGGTTAAGTTAAAATTATTGCATTTCGTTTTTCTGCATATAGGAAAAAGTTTACATTTGTTTACTGAAATATGTTATCATTATATATACCATTCGTTTGTGTTTGTAATTAAGTGAGTTTAAGTTATCCGGTGCACTCAATGATTCATTAATAAGTAGAGTTTGCTCTATGCTTACATTTTTTAAGGTCTTTAAATAATTATTTTGAGATAATTATAAATCTCTTAGTTTGATCTCTGTTTTTCGTTAATAAGTTAATAAATGTCAAACATAAATAAAAATATTTGTTTTTTGCAGATATAAGACCGACTAATGCAAAATGGTTTATCTCATCAGAACTGTTTACACCGATTACATGTTTTTTAACATTTAACTTGTTCGCTATGTTGGGAAGCTTAACTACTTCTTGGTTGCAATGGGTAAATATTTTTATATTTTTTGTATGTAATATTTTTTATTAATTAAATAATCAAGTTGTGAATTATTATGAATTTAATAATTGAGGTAAGCAATAAATATGAAAACAAATAAAATTTTTTTAAAATTATGATAGTTGTCATAAAACTTACATTTGTAGTTAAATAAATGAACTTATGCGAATGTCAGAAGTTTTCCCGACATTTCTTATTTTCCATTTTATTTCTATTCGATAGGACATTTCACTGACACTTTTGTTACTAGTATTTAAGTGGTAATATTGGTCTACCATTTAATTGATATTTAAGTGATAAACATTCAAAATAAAATTGCCACCTAAAGTAAAACGGTCAATACCAATAAATTCATAAATCGGTAAGTTCGCCAAAATGAGTGTTTTGCGCTTGCCCCAGCGCGTACGTAAGAAAACTCAAATACTTGAAGAAACAGCAACAGGCATATTAAATCAAAGAGCCGGCTCTCCCTTCAGTGGACTCTCTCCGCAAGATCAGACGAAACGCAGCGGCTGTGCAGAACTGTCCCACAATGTGGCGATGGCTAACGAACAACAAAAACTTCCGTCTGTGCATAAAGTTCTGAGTGAGCAAATCAACTTACAAGATAACACAACAACACAATGCGTAAAAATTCAAGGTGCCCCGTCCATCTCAAATTGTCTCTCCGATGCCTTAAGAACGCCGAACAGAGTCATTACAACTCTTCGAATGCAGCCACTACTACAACGTTGTCATATAAACAATCAATATGTACGAGTACACTAACTACAACTCCAGCATCGATAAATTACTCAGCGGCAAACTTAGCAGAAAACGCCTCTCTCCTGTCTTTAGGAAAAGAAACAAGCCATGGTGTAAGAACAGGTAGTGGTCTAATTAAACCGACAACAATAGGTGGTGGGAAAACTAATGTGATAAGAAATGTTGCAACAATACGGACTGTCATAGATCGCGATATACAGGTAAAGCGAAAGTTAAGTCCACAAAAAATCGCAAACAAAAGACGGGGAAAAATGTGAGATTAACTATTCAACCCGCGAAAATATCTGCTTCTAATAAACAAATAACTAGCTCCAGCAACAATGGTACCCCAAATCAGAACAGGTTTGCTATTCTTGATTAAGACTTGGAAAATCATAATCCACTATCTCGTACCCCAAAGCCACCTCCAATATATATTCGTGAAAAACACTTTAGTTAAAAAAATTTCACAACTGATAGGGGAAAAACTTTTCATGTAATTCCTTTAACAAAAGGCAGATGAAGCGAAACAAAGCTACAAATCTACGATAGGAAACATTTTAGGAAAGTGTTTAATTAACTTCACAAGTTGAGAAAAAGTTTTTACACATACCAGCTCAAGTTACAAAAAGGATTACAATCGTGCTAAAGGGCATTGAACCGGGCTTAGATCTAAGCGAAATAAAGCACTATTTAAAAGCAACAGGCTTCAATGCTAAATCTGTATACAACATCTTAAATCGAGAAAAATTACCCCAGCCACTCTACCATCTTGAACTAGAGTCTTCAGCTATGAAGGTGAAGAAAGGTGAAAATCACCCGATTTATAACTTGCAATATTTTTTGCATCGCAAAATCACGGTGGAAGAAGCTCAGAAAAAGAGTGACCAATCCAATGCCAAAACTGTCAAGAGTGTGGGCACACAAAAGCTTATTGCGAGTTGCCAAGTGTTTGTGTTTACTGTGGTGATCTCCATGCATCATCCTGTTGCAATTCACCCAAAGAAGACATTTAAAAAGAATGTAGCAACTGTGGAGATAGTATATGTAGAAGTTAATGAAAAAATGCGTCCTCAGCCGAAAAAAAACAACAGCACTATAGTTATCAACCTGCGAAATCCACTGAGCCATGTCGAACACACAATAGTATTAGCTATGCAACTATTGTTAAAACCGGGCCTCCGAGTGTAAAACCAAAACCTGAAAATTTAGAAAGAGTAGTATCGTCACTTGCACAAACAATAAAGCAGCTTTTATTTTCAATACAAGGATTGATGCAAGATATGATGCGTAACCAAACACAAATCCTGCAGATGTTAATGTAAAAAAACTGAAAACTCAAAATCTGTCACTGGAATGCAAACGACGTTAGCCAGCACATCTTGAGTTGCACACTTTTCTACTTGACAAAAACATTGATATTATGGTAATTTCTCAAAATAATTTTGAAGTCAGTTCTATGACACAAAACATCCAGACGATAAAACATATGGTGGCTCTGGGATCCTTATTAAAGCCAGATTAAAACATCACCTAATCGAAGATCATGCAAAAACTTTCTCCAAACTAAATCCATATGGCTTGAAGAGATAACAAACCAATTTCCGCAAAATACTGTACTCGAAATTTTATAATAACTTTTCAACAGTTCAATTACTTCTTCAAAAGCTTTGAACATAGATTTCTTGTTACGGGACTCTACAACGCCAAATACACGTTCACACTTATTACAACGAAAGGTAGGCAATTCTTAAACGCAATGCTTTGAAATTGAATATAGATTTTATATCATCTGGAAAACCTACATACTGGCCGTCTGATTTCAGCAGAAGCTTGTTATGACCTCTCCTCTGACCATTCGCCAATTATCAGACTCAGCCTCAAATAGAAACCAAATCAGGCAATTTATCCAATCGATTAACAAACTGGTTGAAATTTAGGAAATATGTCAGTTCGCATATCCAGCAAACCTAGCTCTTAAAACCATACACGATTTCAACGAAACGATAAAGACGTTTATGCAAATACTTTATACTGCAGCTAAACTTCCACTGCAGCTAAACTCGCCACCAGTTGTTGAAATTACTTCTCATCGATCTAACAGAACATCAAATTTTTATTTTTTTTTTAAGCAATTCATATTTATTGTAACAACTTATATGGAGACTAACAATAAGTAAATATATCTTAAAACTAGACAACAATGTATCGCTGCTCCTTACCACTGTATGGAGAAGATATTAGTGAACATTTATTATTTTAGAAAAACAATAAAAATAAAAGTAATTATAGAAATTAGTATGGATGGCTTATTAAATAATAGTTTACAATGGTGATAAGTCTGCTCTCTTCAAGCGGGTCGTGGGCTTGTTTGTAGTAAATTCCTAGCTAGTATATTGGGGTGGTTCGATAATTTTAGTTGGTACTTCTTTTTGACATCTGAATGCCTCTGACCTATTAGAGGCACACCTAGATCTCGGTGAATGTTTAGGTTTTTCATGAACCACGGTGCACCAGTAATCGTGCGTAGTATTTTAGACTGGGTCCTTAGCTTTTAGTTTGATGTGCGCTCTTTTCTTTTCTATATGTGTTCTCCAGGTAAGGCGTCTGTCGAGGTGAATGCCTAAATATTTCACTTCTGTCTCCCTGTGGGATAGTTTTGTTGTTGAGTATGATTGGAGGACATGTGTGTCTGTCAAATGACATTCAAAGTATGATAGACGAAAACGGAAACTGAGACGAGAATGGCAAAAGTTCGGATCCCCTTGGTTAAAACAAAAATTGACAAGTCTCACAAAAGAGCTGCAAAATACTTTAAAGAGGGTACATGAGCTGAGGCTACAACATAACCTAAAATATCTTTCAGCGACCGCAGATACCAACTACTCGCATTGGAAAGCTGTATCTAAAATGAAGCGGCTCCGGTACTGGCAATTGGGCAAAAAGCTATGCAGAAAAGAGCGAAGCCTTTGCAGATCGTCTCCAACTTGTGTTCACAATAAATTTTATGCTGACTGAAGTACCCCTTACACCTCTGATTGTACGGCAGGCGAAACCACGCCCAAAGATTAAAATTAATTAAGTAAAATTGATTGTGCGAAAGGAAATTAGTCCAAAAAAGCTCCGGGTCACGACCTTATCACAAACAAAATGCTGAAGTAACTACCAAATATAGCAATTGTTCATTTTACGCATACTCTCTGCTAAGACTAAATTACCAAATTTTTGGAAATTGTCCGTTATTATAATGATTAATAAACCAGGAGAAGATCCAACAAAAATAAATTATCTAGACCAAGAAGCTTTCTGTCAAAACTCTCTAAAATCTTTGAAAAGGTACTTCTCCATAAGAGAACTCCACTATTGGAAAGAAAAGAAGTAATTCCTCAACACCAATTTGGGTTTCGAGAGAAGCACGGTATAATAGAGCAGATCCACAGAATATCTGCAGTAATACGCTTTGGAGAATAAAAATATTGTTCTGCGATTTTTCTCGATGTGGCACAAGTGTTCCATAAAGTATGAAATGAGGCTCTCATCTACTAAGTTCAGAACTACCTTTTTGATCGGAAATTTAAAGTCAAACATAAAACCCATATGACAGACACCCACAAAATCCTAGCTGGGGTCCCACAGGGGATACACGTCTCACTTGGCGAAAGTACATCGAAGCCAAAAGACTACAACTAAATAAAGCTCAAGACTACTAGTACAGTAGTATTGGCTCTTTAACAACAGGTCAAGTTTGAGCATGGAAAATAAAATCCTCCTATATAAAGCGGTAATTAAACCCACTACGGCATTCAACTGTGGGGTTCTGCCAGGATTTCAAACATCGAGTTGATTAATGATTTAAATCTAAAATACTACGCATAATAACCAATGCACCGTGATATTTTAAAAATGAAAGACTGCATACGGAACTAAACATGCCAACTGTTCAAGAAGAAATTTTAATTTTTAAAAGAGCCTACAAACTAAAATTACACTCCCACCCGAATAGTCATCGCGTCTTAATCGATTTAATTTTAATAAAATTAAATTTTTTCTTTAATTTAAAATAAATTTATCATAAATTTTCTCCATTATTATTTTATATATAGTTTTATTATAGTATATTCAATTTATTTACTCTAAGCACTGGCTAAGGTTTAAATATAAAATGTAGTTATGTAAGACTGTTTTTACTTATTGTTAGTTCTTATTTAGAAGATTCAATAAATAATGAAATTTAAAGAAAAAATAAAAATTGCCAAATGTATATGTAATTAGAAACTTTAAAAAGTGCGGCTTTATTAATTTTGGAGTGTATATTGCTCATCTCCCACTCCATGCGTACAGCCGCAGAAGAGGCACAGCTGGTATGACGAAGAGAGTCGCAACGGCGCCGCTGAGCTGCTAAGGAGCGATATAGGGAATGAGGGAAGAGAAACGTCGTTTTAGACGCAAAAAGGCAGAGCTCAAAATTTTATGAACGAGTGAGGCGCCAAACGGACCGGTGCGTACTCCTGCAAATACGAAAACGAGAGTCTAGTGATATACGTCCAGAGCATACGTACATTATGGAGGCCACAAAAGACGCGCTGTGAGTGCTGTCTTTTCCGGTTTGGAGAGAGAATCAAGGCGAGTGGGCTTAGAGGTTAATGAGAGCAAAACTAAGTATCTGCTGTCAACACACAAAGAGTCTCAACGTCTTGGACAACACGACACTGTTGCCGATTACAACTTTGAAGTTGTAAAAGATTTCGTTTATTTTGGAGCCAGCATCAATACAACGAACGATGTCAGCATGGAGATTAAGCGAAAAATTACTTTTCCCACCGGGTGTTACTTCGGACTCAGTAGGCAATTGAAAGTCAGACCCCCTTCTCGACGAACAAAAATGACGCTCTGTAAATCCCTATTCATTCCCGTCCTGCTGTACGGTGCCGAAACCTGGACGATGACAAATGGCGATAAGCAGGGATTAGGGGCGTTCGAGAGAAAAATTCTTCGAAGGATCCTATATGCGTCTGCGGAGAGTATCGAATCAGATGGAACGGCGAGCTGTATATGCTATACGCCGACATGGACATAGTGCAACGCACTAAAAAACATCGGCTGCGTTGGCTAGGTCATACCATGCGAATGGATGAAAGTGCCAAAAAAGTGACTAAAGCTATCAGGTGGGTGCTGCAGAGCGTTACGATAGAACCACTAAGTTCAGGAAGACCTGGCCCACTCGGTGATTCTAACTGTTGTCAGCGTGCCCTTATCAAGACGAATGGCGAAGTCTACTAACTCGGCAGTCACCAACAATGGTTGTCTGCCAATGAGAATTATGATGATGATGATGATGATGATGATGATGATGATGATGATGATGATGGTGATGGTGATGGTGATGATGGTGACGATATTGCAGATACCTTTGTCAGTCGGTTATTCTGTTGTATTATGTTTTATTTCTTAGATGAAACTCTGAAGAAGAAAGAGATTATTTCAAACTAGTTGGATTGTTATATGGAAGACATATTTTGAAAGCATTCAAAATGGGTCCTGTGCACATTGTAGGAAAGTTTTAATCAATCCTCGGTAACAATATTAGTTGAGTAGTGAATTACTGTAAATTTACTTTTATAGTATGATCTATTGTCGTATATGACAATAGTGTTTAAAACTATATTTTATACACCAATATTTTCACTTTAATATTCTCTTTTTTTGTTTCTTAAATGCTTTTATTTATTTATTGAATTCTCTTATAATACGAGTAACAATAATTGTACAAATCATAAACATAATACAAAAATTTAACCCGATCTATTGGAGTTAAGTAACTAAACTAAGGAATTCAAATATGCAAGGGCACTATATTTAATGTAATATAATTCAATTTAATGTGACACTAAGTCGTCTACGTAATCGTGTATTTGAATTTGTTTGGAGTAATTGTCTGGCCAAGTAATTGGGATAATCTCGGAGTTTGATTTTATATTTACATTTGAATTTATTAAATTCGCTCTTAACTGTTGCAATATTAAGATCGCTACGGATGTTGGCATTTTTATGTACTAGGGTAACTTACAATCATTCGAACAATTTTCGATTGTGCGCGCTGGATCAATTTAATTTTGGATGCACTAGCATTTCCCCACAACTGGGCTCCACATGTCCATATTTATTTAATAACAGCGATATAAATTAAAAATTTGTGCTCTAGGCGCAGTCCGGATATCTTGTGCAGAATCCAATTGATGCTTTGTGCCTTCAATTGCATTTGGGTGCGTTTTGCTTCAATGTGCTTTCGTCAGTCTACGGACAGTTTATGGTTACGGTCTACGTTAGCTTGAGGAATATATACTTGTGGAACTCCAGCTTTAATGTCAAAATCTGCAGTGATGAAGTCTTTGTGCTAGAGTCGATATTTCCGACTGTGCAAATAAGATGTTAATATTTGGTCCAAAATATATTTGCATGTAAAAATTTGCAAATTTTGTATACTAATCTAACGTGCCAAACCCTATTAAATGCCTGGGCATCAAGGAAAATTTGCTGAGCAGTTCTTTTTTTCTTTCTTATCTTATTAGTTTTTCGATTTACTTGCTCTGATGATGTAGAATTATACCACTTTCTTGCACATCTGGTAGAATTTTCCACATCAGTAGTCTTTATTTTTTGGACGACGATGGAAGGACACTGATAGATCTGTATGAAACCTATTGAGCTTTAGCTTTTCCTGGTTTAGGTATGACTGCCTGTGATATCTTTAGGGCTGAGAGGAAATATACAACTCGGAATATTGCGTTGAACACTTGTGCTAATATTCTGAAAGCTACGTCCGCTAAGTCCAGTTACCAGTAATTAGCTTGTAGCCTGGGGATTTTTTCAGGTTGATATGATTCTGCACAGTGTACTTAATTTTCTTTGTCTTCAATATAATTGGGTTTTTCGAATCTTGGATGACCAGAGGTGGAATTATGAAGTTGTTGGTCGAAGAATTTGGCAGAAAAACTTTTTCTAAATGATGAGCAAACGCGAAAGCTTTATCTATATCACTACTTCCCCAGCCCCCAATACTCAATCTAAGGGATAGTTGACTTGTGTATTTTTTTAAATGTTTATGCAGATCTAAATATAACGCTTTTGGATAAAGAGAAATTCTGTTTAGTCATCGGCGACCTGACAATCGTCTTAAACGCCTTTTTACCATTGCAAGATATTATATCCGTTTCAGTATTGCGAATAGTTTTTGATAGGAATAGTAATGTAGGAGGAGTAGCATGTATGGCTGCTGATACAAGAACTAAATTTATATTTCGTACAATTTCTTCGAAATCTTCTTCGCATTTTAGTCATGATGTGGTGTTTATATGACTACTCACAAATTTGCGATGCCTAAGCCAACTTGTTTTTGATGAGGTTACATAATCAGGCTCGTAAACCAGAGCTTTTTGAAGTGGTTTAATCATCACCGGCGAATGATGAGAAGATAAGTCACTCATGGTTCCGATATAACCATATTTCTTTGAATACCTTTTGTTATCCCAAAGTCAGTCAGATCTGGTATTATCCGAGGATCTGTGGACCAGTATGTTGGATGGCCAGAGGACACAGAAAATAGCAGAATAGCAGAAAATAATTGTTTCCCTTTCGGATTAATCAGCCGGGAACCCCAGAAGGTATGCTTCACATTAAAATCTGCTGCTGCTAAGAATTTTTTCCCAAGCGTTTTAAAAACTCATTAAACTGCAGGTCAGTGACAGAAATCCTGGGTTCAATAAACTGCTTTTGGGGTGATATTCTCTTCAAGAAATTCAATTCCTATAGTTGTGGCCTGGAGATAGTCTTTTTCATATCCTTGAAGAGCATAGGGCTTGATACGCTCTCTTATTAATATGTCAGTACCGCCTTTTCATCAGGATGATTCGTCATATGCAACTTGTAACCCGGAATGGAAAAATTAAATTTGCTCATAATATGCGTTTCCGAAACAAGCATCACATAAATTTTATTGGTGGATAAAAAATTTTGTATTTCTAGTTTATGTCATTAGCATTCCGGTGCAACTGGAAATTAAGCTAATTTTGTGGAGATGGTCATTTGGTTTTGCGTTTTTATAATTTCTTGCATCATATTTTGCATTATGGACATAAACTGTGTTAAACGTTGTGTAAGGCTGGGTAGCATAGCTTCTAGACTTGGTGCATTGGTGTTGCTGGTTGAATTAGTATTTAAGTTGGTCTTTACTATATTTGCATATGACACAGTAGAGGAGATATTTGAAGCCTTCGAAAGGTGCTGCGTATTATGGGGACCTGGGGCTGCGTTCAGGAGTATGGTTCATTGGATTTGCTGGCGTTGGAAAGGTTTATTTTTAAAGTCTTTATAGACTGGGCATCCGCGGTAGTTCACAGTGTGGTTACCACCACAGTTACTATATTTTTTGGCACCAGTACTGGATTTATCAGAGGAACATTGTGACAAATGATGATGATCACCGCAGGCAACACACACTGAGCGTAGGGTACAATATATTTTTGTATGCAATTGGAACATTGCACTAAGCATTCTCTCTTGTGAGGTTCAGCTATTTTCTAACTGAGGTGAGCTGCTATTTTCTCACACGAAAGAGTGGGAGCACGCTTCATTGCGGTAGTTGTAATTTGCTGTTTTGCTTTTATTGCCTTAGTATGTGTGCTATGAGCGGGAGAACTGCCGGTTAAGTCTTGTAAGTGTCACAAGTGTCTTTGCTTTCGGATGGGAGGGGAACATGCGTATCTCACTTACATACTTGATCTCGGGATGCTGATCAGAGAGCGCCGCAGATAATGTTGCAGGCCTTGGCGCCAATTCTGCTATACAGCAGGCGTACTCTACAACACTCATCGCTTGTACAGTGTTGGAGAGCAGGCCTGCTGCTAGGGAGAGCGTTATACGCTCATCCTCTGTTAGCTATGAAACGGTTATAATAAAACTTCAAATTTAAATTTAAATCTACTTTAAATTTATTTTGATTGTTTACACTTATTTTTCACTAACTGATTCTTTTAATCACGTTTTATGCGTCTCTTTGCTAGTTTTATATTTAAATAATTGAATTTGGCACTGCAAAATATCAACAAAGTGAGTAGCAAGCAAGAATACTTTCGCACACCACACTGATCACGTATATTCACCACGTTTAGCGGCACTTATTATGTATAATATATAGATTTGTTACAAGTCTTTAGTTGCATATAAAGAAGAGTCTGTGTCCTTGTCGCTCAAAATGTTGGTTTCTGAGAACGAGGGCCATCTATCACCTCCTGAAGGTACGCACAAGCAATAAGCTATACGAGCTTCTGCATTAGTGCATTTTCTTCCAGGTTTTTGTTGTTCAAATGATTATCACCGGAGCCTATTATAAGATATATAACAAATAACGGGATTTGGTCTATCCGACTATGGAGATTTAGAAATGAATTTATAGAAAAACATTCAAATTTTCAATTCGATTTTATATATGATATGGACAACAGTAGGCAGCATTTTTACCCAATCTGTGCAACAAACCTCTAAAGATATTTATCAATACCAAAACTTTGCTGAAACCAACTTGATTAGCATCGTTGCCTGAAAATTTTTCTGCGGATGTACTCATACGTATATTACTCCAGTTTAAAAAGTTAAAAGCCACGAATAAATATCACGTTTCAAATAATCAAATATGCAATAGCTCTTGTAAAGTAGTTTTATTTTTATTTAGCCGGAGTTCAGTTTGCCGGACAACCAGGGTTCCTTAACAGAATAATATATTTATTTTAACTCGAGAGTAAAAAATCTTAGTAAGTAGGATATGGTAACTGCCACTTCTGTTTTTGTTACTCTTCTCGTGTCTCCTTGATTTCCTTACAGTCCTGTACCGTGGACGTTGGACGACACATCCTCCCTGAAGGAAGTGTTTTCATTTGGCTGGACGCTTTGTAGTGTCCGTGTATAGTCCTTGTTGAGGAGTCCTTAATGTACAATTTAGAAACAACAAGGAGAAACCCAGCACTGCAAACAGGATCAAAACAATTCTTATTTTTTGACTTCATTTATTTTTTCCAACTCGTATCGATATATCTCTTTTTCTTCCCTGTTCGTATCCAAAAAAATACGCTCGCTTGCTTATATTTACTTTCGCTCGCTTGCTTATATTTACTTTTGAAATTTTTTGAAGAAATGTTTTCCGCTGAGTAAATGTGGTAGATAAGTGCTTAGGAATTTATTTTCGTCACACTCTTGGTGGTATTCATATTTTGCACAAAAATTAAGTTTTTCATTAAGTGGTTAATGCTTTTATATATATGCCCCTATAGACATTTTTTGAAACTTATATATAAGATATCGGTTGAAAAATTAATTTGTTTTTAGGCGTTGTATTATACGAGGACGGATTGATATTGAAGCTACCTAAGTAGGAAAAAAACATTTTTTTTTCAAAAACCATTTATTTCTCAACATAGTCTCCTTTTACTTCGACACACTTAGTAAGACGATATTCCAACTTTTTTATACCATCTGAATAATACGATTTCGGGAACCCCTCAAAATACGCGTTAGTTTCGGCAATCACTTCTTCCTTTGAGATGAATCTTTTTCCTGCGAGCCATTTTTTCAAGTTTGGAAAAAGGAAAAAGTCACTAGGAGCTAAATCTGGATTATAAGGTGGATGATTAACCAATTCGAAGTGTATTTCACGTAATTTTAGCATCGTATCTAATGCTGTGTGAACCGGTGCGTTGTCTTGAAGAAAGAGCATTTTTTTCTTCTTTAAATGTGGTCGTTTTTCCTTGATTGCATCAATCAATTGATCCAATAATGCACGATAATACTCTCCTGTGATTGTGGATCCTTTTTCAAGAAAATCGATGAGCAATATTCCGTGTGCATACCAAAATACAGTGGCCTTGCCAGCCGATTTCACTGCCTTCGCCTTCTTCGGAGCACTTCCACCAGCTTCCACCCATTGTTTCGATTGATTTTTGGTTTCAGGTGTGTAGTGGTGGACCCACGTTTCATCAACAGTTATTAATCGACGCCAAAAATCAACAGGATTACGCTTTATCATGTCCAAACACCGCTGTGAAGTGGTCTGTCGAACTCGTTTTTGTTCGACACTGAGCAAACGCGGCACCCATTTTGCCGATAGCTTTTTCATATGCAAATGTTCATGCAAAATGTTGAACACACGTTCATATGATATGTTTACCATATCATCTCATGCAACTTGACTCGGCGATCATTCATAACGATATCGAGGATTTTCTTGATATTTTCTTCAGTAACCACCTCTTTTGGCCTTCCTGTTGATGGTATTGTTGCAGTGCTTGTTCGGCCGCGTTTAAATTCAGCATTCCAATATTTGACCATGTAATCTGACGGAGCAGACTCACCGTAATGTTTATCAAGCTTTTCTTTTCTCTCTTTCGCCGTTTTCCCTTTCAAATAATAGTGTTTAATCACTGCACGAAATTCGCTTTTTTCCATTTTTCAAGAAACAGAAAAGTTGCTTACTTCAAACGACTACAACAAATAAACTAATCGATGAATTTGAGTGAAATTTTAACAAAAGTTTTTGTGTTTGTGCTGCCATCTAGCGCTAGGTACCTTCAATATCAATCCGCCCTCGTATGGAAGAATCTTCGAACTTGCCTATATATAGCTTGAAAAAATACATGTCAAGTTTCTGTTTCATTCCGCGACCGGGATTTACTTTTTACCATTGCTCCACCTGAAACAGTTTTTTGTATATACGAGTACATATAACATGAATCGGAAATGTACAAATTTCAACAATTTTTTGGTGCATATATGGAAGAATCTTTAAATCTGCCTATATATAGCTTGAAAAAGTACACACATTATATATAAATATATATATATATATATATATATATATATATATATATATATATACATATATATGTATATATATACTACATATATACATATATATGTATATATATATACGAGGTGTGATAAAAAAAAAGTATTTATTTATTCATCAACAACTATATTATCCCCTTCAAAGTAATTCCCCTCAGATATAATACACTTATGCCAGCGTTTATATATATATATATATATATATATATATATATATATATATATATATATCAATTATAATTACACCGCAAAAGAGTGCTGTACCAAGTGAAATAAAAAAACACATCTTGTTGTTGCATATATTTAGGGTCAGCTGTTTCGAACACCCAGTGACATAACCAGCCACTGAAGTCAAGATTTTTTTTTTGTTTTTTAAAATTTATTTTATTAATTAACTTAAACACTATGGAGATGTTTTTCTTATTGTAACAATATAATATTGTAAGCAATATAAACTAACGTACTAACAAGCATTTGCCTAAAAGAAATTCAAAATAAAGCTAAGAAAGAAAAGCATGGTGTATTTTACTTACTATACAAATATTATATACTCGTATATAGTTGCTGCTAATGGTTTCACATTAGGTATGTTACTATTTTAAGCCGTCTACGCAGTGCAGTCGTCTGGAGTAGAGCTGATGCTTCAACGTTGACATGACATCTTAGTCGCTGTTTGTGAGCCATGGCAAATTCTTTCGCCACGTTAATGACGGTTGGCATTCCCAGATTCCGATGTAGGTCACAATTTCTCGCGTAGTACGGAGCATTAACAATCAGTCGCAATACCTTGTTTTGAAGTCTTTAGATAGTGTTAATGTATTTTTCACTGGCACATTCTCAAAATTGTATCCAGACCAGCTTGAAGATTTATCTATATATCAATAGTTTGTTATGGGTTGAAAGCAAAGAGTGTCTGCCAATGAGATAATATAATTCGTTTACTTTTAAGTTGAGCCATTTTTTCTTGACGGGATACCAGATACGCCTTCCAGCGTATCTTGGCGTCAAGTGTTGTACCAAGGTATTTAGCTTTCGTTAACGTAGGGTATAGTTACCTTATTTACATAATCGGGCTTGTGTTGTGTCTTTTATATATATATATATATATATATCTCTGCGTTTTTTTTTCTTTTGCTCTGTACTCTTAAGTTCTGTAAAAGGTTTCGACGGCCAGCCACGTTCAGTCATATTTGGTACCTCAAAAAACTTCCTGAAGCCTAACTTTATTTTTTCTGCAAAATCTAGCTTTTGTCCGTTGTGAACTTAAGCATCTTAACTTCAATTCATGCCTTTATACAATTTATGTGATTTTAAGTTGAATCTACCAATAAAAATAAAGTCTAATTTAGCATATTATCTTTAACGTTAAAGTGTTTCCTCCGTACAAGACGATTTATTGAGCAAATAGCTCTGAAGGTAATCCAGCTTAGTTCCAAAATCATTCTCTTCATACTCATTCATAACATCATATCACTCTCTTTTAGTTAGAATGCACAAGCCAGACGATCCTTCAAGCAAATGAATTTATTTTATGATGAACAGTGTTTGAATTTTTATTAAACTAGATACATATCAGGGACGATAAAATCTAGTGGGGCATTTATGGGCAACAATTTTTTTTGCTACTGCTTCTTGACATCTTTCTCTACAAGCTGATACCAAAAAAGTTACTGAAGAACATCGAATTATATAACAAAAGCTGAATTAAAAAACAAAAAAAAGAACAAAATGGTCATTTGCATACAAATCAAATCTCTATTAATGTAAGCTATAAATCTATAAATGTAAGCTCCAATAATTCAAAAAATAGCTTCATAAAAAAGTACACACCTGCAGCAGATTATTCCATACCAAAAAACTTTGTACACAATATAGAAAAAATAAAAGCAAGATTTTTTTAGCAGTGGGATTTTTCACACAAATCAACAGATTTACAATGCAAGCTTACGATCGATGACTTTCAACTGATACTGTGGCAAAGTGTGTGCATAAAAATAAAGAAAACCCCAGAACATTGTTCCATGTGTATTTAACTACAACTAGAAAAGAAATTGACTTCAAATTTTCTCTGATAAGAACGACAATATCTTCGGCATATCGTAGCCATTATTGCTCAGTAGGTCCAGAAGTTCGTCAACAACTACTGACCACAATAGCGGTGAAAGTAATCCGACCTTGTCGACATCATTTTGCCGCGAGAACCCGGACCTCTGTATCGCTTAATAAACATTTGATGTTCATTTCTCTGAGAACATTGTTTATCCATCTACATGTTGTCAGATCAATGCCATTGCTCAGAATTTCCCTATTTATATTGCCGAAATTGGTGTAATCGAATGCCCTCTTTTCAAGTGCGTATTCAATCTTTTCTGTGAGATTCTGAAGAGCATGAGTAATTGATTTTCCTGCTTGATATGCATATTGATTTCTATATAATGGCTTTCGTGTAAGATAGCTCTCTCTTATTTGCTTATCAACTAGTTTTTCTATTGTTTTATGAGAAATGAGGTTAAACTAATCGGTCTGTATGACTTTGGAAAGTTGGCAGGTTTGCCACTCTCCTTCGGTTTATATCGAACTATCACTTCTCTCATGGGATGTAACTTCATGCAAAGCTGACTCTAAAGATATTAATTATCTCCGTTATTATTTAGGTGAGCCCATTTTGTAGGAGTGCTGGAATTAGACCATCTGCTCTTGGGGCTTTGTAAGGATAAAACTGTTTATTGCCCACTTAATTCTTTCCTCACAGAAAATTTTTCTAGCTCTGAGCCAATTATTTGTATTGGACCTATGCTTCTGTACCATTCCCCATCGGACCTGAGTTAGGATTGTGGAACTTGGTAAGTGCACGCTTGCAAGAAGCTTAAGGGTCTCCAGGCTATCGTGTACGTGCCATCTGGTCTTTTCAAAAGTCCGGTGTTATTAGTATGTGTTTTCGAGAGCACTTTGTGGATTCTGCAGCTCCTGCTTAGGTCAGAGAGATCACTGCAGAAGTTCCTCCATGACTCCCTTTCATACTTCTAACTTCTAGGTTGTATTTAGTGAGGGATTCTCAATATTTAACAGATTCACCTTTTGATTTGGCCCGATTAAACAACCTTCTGGTCTCTTTCCTTAGTTTGGCTACGTTATTATTTCACCATTGGTTAATTCTATTGCCAGATTTAGTTTTCTCTGGACAAGCATGATGGAATGCATTTAATATCGCTGTGCTAGTGATTTCACTGCAATAGTTAGTTCGTCAGGGTTTCGAACCATTTTATTGCATATCCCTATCATTTCTGCTAAGAGGTTCCTATACAGGTCCCAGTTAGTGGATTTTGGCTGTCTGTAGTTGGTGGAGACTCTGATGTTAAGAACGATTTCAAATAGAATTTGTTGATCGAACAAGTATTTTCATCAGAAACTCTCCACTTTTGAACAAATTTTTTTTTAAAAAGGTATTGAAAAGGTTCTTCCCTGATACTGTTTCTAAAGGATGGTTTGTTACCTAAATTAAGAATTTCTAACCTATTATCATATATACATTTTAAAAAACATTCACTCTGGAGTCATTGTAAGGCTCTTGGATAACAGCTATACCAAGGTGTTCCTGAGTGAATATCTGAAACAAAATGGCCGAGGCCGCTGTAAATTTACCTCGATACACCCGAGTTCCATCTCTCCCTTCCCTCATCCACTTTGGACCATTGCTTTGATGCTATTGGTAATTGCTTGATTGAGATGGTCGTCTGTCTACTGCCGGCTTAATCGATATTGGCTGCTTAGTAGGAGTGTTTCTGGAAGCGTCACTAGCAGCGTCTGTCACTTACATTTTAGCAGGGTTATTTGGTGATGAGGGGCCTCTTCGGGTTCCTGCCCCCTTGGGGAGGTTCTTCTAATGTTCTCCGATCTGGGTGCTGCCTTCTCCTGTGCTGCTGCACTCAATGTGGTTGCTGTCTTTTTTTATATTGCGCGGTGGTCGGTGTGCCTGCTGTATTCTTCTTTCCGCTTTTCGTTCGCATTTGGATCTGGCAGAAGCTGGGAATAATTTTTCGTACTACGCCACGATCCTATTTTTTGCGCTCTCGTGTATGGAGATGGTGACAAATTGTACCCATCTTTTTAATTCGTAGATCGAATTTCCCTTCAGTCGGTGGTTGACAGCCCGCTGTTTTGCTTCGCGATTCTGTTAAGCAGCAGCACAGGTGGTCGAACATCTTCCGGTGGCAGGTATGTGACGAACACAAATGGTTGGGGCATATTCAGACCCTCAAGCATCTTAATATTAGCTTCAAGGAAGAGCTTTTGACTCTTAAGTGCTATTTAAAGCCTGGCTTTGGTCGCCTTGTTGTGGCACCCGTCCATGCTCACGCAGCTAAGAATGCCGATACTGTTATTGAGGTTTTCGGACTTGTCCACTTCAGACAGTAGGATCCTTTTTATTAGCGCGATCAAATCAGCACTCAGTCCTTCTTCAGGATGCTTGGTGATATAATTGCAACCTTACACGCTGATGTCCCATCTCTATATTAGAGCTAATTTGTATTGGGCTGCTTTTGAGCGTTGGTGGTGCTGCCGGTAGTGTTGCCGTACCTTTTGATGCTTGAGCTAACTTGCCTGAGCGGTCTTCCTCTTTTGGGGGTTGCCTATACTTCTTGACTTTTTGCTCCAGTGAAGTACTCGTACTTCTTCTGGCCGGTACTGTTTTCTGGGGCACATAGTTCCTCGATATTCCCGGTAGCGTCTTGAACACTTAGTTCCATAGGACCCTGCGTGTTAGCGGTTCATGGAGCAATATGTCTCTGTATATCGCTGTCCGCGGTAGTCTCTCTGTCCGCGATAGTCCCGCTGTCCGCGATAGTCTCGCTGTCGGTGAGAGTCTCGCACTCTTGAAGGGTGATGGTCACGTCCATTTCCTCACCTCCTCTGGCCGGCACACGAATTGGAGTCTCCTCATCTGACTCCGTTATTAAATTTATGTTTTGTGTTTGTTTTTATATTTAAATCCATACAATTCTGTATTGGTGAGAAATATAGGTCCGTAAAATGAGAAATAGGCTCCCGTAAGGCTTCTTACTATGGGAGTGCGCTCGGTATCCCAAGGGAGACTCCTTTCAAGATGAACATTTTTATATTCCCTGCACTATTCAGCACTCGTCACGATTCCAAAAAACCTTGGCCTGGGAATCAGCAAGGTTGAACCTGGACTGTTAGCTTCTTGGATCATCGATCCTACTTAAATCCCCCTCCCACGTCAAGGTCCTTCAACCCTATATACTCGTACTTTTGCAAGGAGTTTTTGATATTATCTGATCGATTAAACTAGCTAAAATGCTTCAACCGCCTCAATTATAATTACACCGCAAAAGAGTGCTGTACCAAGTGAAATAAAAAAACACATCTTGTTGTTGCATATATTTAGGTCAGCTGTTTCGAACACCCAGTGACATAACCAGCCACTGAAGTCAAGATTTTTTTTTTGTTTTTTAAAATTTATTTTATTAATTAACTTAAACACTATAGAGATGTTTTTCTTATTGTAACAATATAATATTGTAAGCAATATAAACTAACGTACTAACAAGCATTTGCCTAAAAGAAATTCAAAATAAAGCTAAGAAAGAAAAGCATGGTGTATTTTACTTACTATACAAATATTATATACTCGTATATAGTTGCTGCTAATGGTTTCACATTAGGTATGTTACTATTTTAAGCCGTCTACGCAGTGCAGTCGTCTGGAGTAGAGCTGATGCTTCAACGTTGACATGACATTTTAGTCGCTGTTTGTGAGCCATGGCAAATTCTTTCGCCACGTTAATGACGGTTGGCATTCCCAGATTCCGATGTAGGTCACAATTTCTCGCGTAGTACGGAGCATTAACAATCAGTCGCAATACCTTGTTTTGAAGTCTTTAGATAGTGTTAATGTATTTTTCACTGGCACATTCTCAAAATTGTATCCAGACCAGCTTGAAGATTTATCTATATATCAATAGTTTGTTATGGGTTGAAAGCAAAGAGTGTCTGCCAATGAGATAATATAATTCGTTTACTTTTAAGTTGAGCCATTCTTTCTTGACGGGATACCAGATACGCCTTCCAGCGTATCTTGGCGTCAAGTGTTGTACCAAGGTATTTAGCTTTCGTTAACGTAGGGTATAGTTACCTTATTTACATAATCGGGCTTGTGTTGTGTCTTTTATATATATATATATATATATATATATCTCTGCGTTTTTTTTTCTTTTGCTCTGTACTCTTAAGTTCTGTAAAAGGTTTCGACGGCCAGCCACGTTCAGTCATATTTGGTACCTCAAAAAACTTCCTGAAGCCTAACTTTATTTTTTCTGCAAAATCTAGCTTTTGTCCGTTGTGAACTTAAGCATCTTAACTTCAATTCATGCCTTTATACAATTTATGTGATTTTAAGTTGAATCTACCAATAAAAATAAAGTCTAATTTAGCATATTATCTTTAACGTTAAAGTGTTTCCTCCGTACAAGACGATTTATTGAGCAAATAGCTCTGAAGGTAATCCAGCTTAGTTCCAAAATCATTCTCTTCATACTCATTCATAACATCATATCACTCTCTTTTAGTTAGAATGCACAAGCCAGACGATCCTTCAAGCAAATGAATTTATTTTATGATGAACAGTGTTTGAATTTTTATTAAACTAGATACATATCAGGGACGATAAAATCTAGTGGGGCATTTATGGGCAACAATTTTTTTTGCTACTGCTTCTTGACATCTTTCTCTACAAGCTGATACCAAAAAAGTTACTGAAGAACATCGAATTATATAACAAAAGCTGAATTAAAAAACAAAAAAAAGAACAAAATGGTCATTTGCATACAAATCAAATCTCTATTAATGTAAGCTATAAATCTATAAATGTAAGCTCCAATAATTAAAAAAATAGCTTCATAAAAAAGTACACACCTGCAGCAGATTATTCCATACCAAAAAACTTTGTACACAATATAGAAAAAATAAAAGCAAGATTTTTTTAGCAGTGGGATTTTTCACACAAATCAACAGATTTACAATGCAAGCTTACGATCGATGACTTTCAACTGATACTGTGGCAAAGTGTGTGCATAAAAATAAAGAAAACCCCAGAACATTGTTCCATGTGTATTTAACTACAACTAGAAAAGAAATTGACTTCAAATTTTCTCTGATAAGAACGACAATATCTTCGGCATATCGTAGCCATTATTGCTCAGTAGGTCCAGAAGTTCGTCAACAACTACTGACCACAATAGCGGTGAAAGTAATCCGACCTTGTCGACATCATTTTGCCGCGAGAACCCGGACCTCTGTATCGCTTAATAAACATTTGATGTTCATTTCTCTGAGAACATTGTTTATCCATCTACATGTTGTCAGATCAATGCCATTGCTCAGAATTTCCCTATTTATATTGCCGAAATTGGTGTAATCGAATGCCCTCTTTTCAAGTGCGTATTCAATCTTTTCTGTGAGATTCTGAAGAGCATGAGTAATTGATTTTCCTGCTTGATATGCATATTGATTTCTATATAATGGCTTTCGTGTAAGATAGCTCTCTCTTATTTGCTTATCAACTAGTTTTTCTATTGTTTTATGAGAAATGAGGTTAAACTAATCGGTCTGTATGACTTTGGAAAGTTGGCAGGTTTGCCACTCTCCTTCGGTTTATATCGAACTATCACTTCTCTCATGGGATGTAACTTCATGCAAAGCTGACTCTAAAGATATTAATTATCTCCGTTATTATTTAGGTGAGCCCATTTTGTAGGAGTGCTGGAATTAGACCATCTGCTCTTGGGGCTTTGTAAGGATAAAACTGTTTATTGCCCACTTAATTCTTTCCTCACAGAAAATTTTTCTAGCTCTGAGCCAATTATTTGTATTGGACCTATGCTTCTGTACCATTCCCCATCGGACCTGAGTTAGGATTGTGGAACTTGGTAAGTGCACGCTTGCAAGAAGCTTAAGGGTCTCCAGGCTATCGTGTACGTGCCATCTGGTCTTTTCAAAAGTCCGGTGTTATTAGTATGTGTTTTCGAGAGCACTTTGTGGATTCTGCAGCTCCTGCTTAGGTCAGAGAGATCACTGCAGAAGTTCCTCCATGACTCCCTTTCATACTTCTAACTTCTAGGTTGTATTTAGTGAGGGATTCTCAATATTTAACAGATTCACCTTTTGATTTGGCCCGATTAAACAACCTTCTGGTCTCTTTCCTTAGTTTGGCTACGTTATTATTTCACCATTGGTTAATTCTATTGCCAGATTTAGTTTTCTCTGGACAAGCATGATGGAATGCATTTAATATCGCTGTGCTAGTGATTTCACTGCAATAGTTAGTTCGTCAGGGTTTCGAACCATTTTATTGCATATCCCTATCATTTCTGCTAAGAGGTTCCTATACAGGTCCCAGTTAGTGGATTTTGGCTGTCTGTAGTTGGTGGAGACTCTGATGTTAAGAACGATTTCAAATAGAATTTGTTGATCGAACAAGTATTTTCATCAGAAACTCTCCAGTTTTGAACAAATTTTTTTTTAAAAAGGTATTGAAAAGGTTCTTCCCTGATACTGTTTCTAAAGGATGGTTTGTTACCTAAATTAAGAATTTCTAACCTATTATCATATATACATTTTAAAAAACATTCACTCTGGAGTCATTGTAAGGCTCTTGGATAACAGCTATACCAAGGTGTTCCTGAGTGAATATCTGAAACAAAATGGCCGAGGCCGCTGTAAATTTACCTCGATACACCTGAGTTCCATCTCTCCCTTCCCTCATCCACTTTGGACCATTGCTTTGATGCTATTGGTAATTGCTTGATTGAGATGGTCGTCTGTCTACTGCCGGCTTAATCGATATTGGCTGCTTAGTAGGAGTGTTTCTGGAAGCGTCACTAGCAGCGTCTGTCACTTACATTTTAGCAGGGTTATTTGGTGATGAGGGGCCTCTTCGGGTTCCTGCCCCCTTGGGGAGGTTCTTCTAATGTTCTCCGATCTGGGTGCTGCCTTCTCCTGTGCTGCTGCACTCAATGTGGTTGCTGTCTTTTTTTATATTGCGCGGTGGTCGGTGTGCCTGCTGTATTCTTCTTTCCGCTTTTCGTTCGCATTTGGATCTGGCAGAAGTTGGGAATAATTTTTCGTACTACGCCACGATCCTATTTTTTGCGCTCTCGTGTATGGAGATGGTGACAAATTGTACCCATCTTTTTAATTCGTAGATCGAAGTTCCCTTCAGTCGGTGGTTGACAGCCCGCTGTTTTGCTTCGCGATTCTGTTAAGCAGCAGCACAGGTGGTCGAACATCTTCCGGTGGCAGGTATGTGACGAACACAAATGGTTGGGGCATATTCAGACCCTCAAGCATCTTAATATTAGCTTCAAGGAAGAGCTTTTGACTCTTAAGTGCTATTTAAAGCCTGGCTTTGGTCGCCTTGTTGTGGCACCCGTCCATGCTCACGCAGCTAAGAATGCCGATACTGTTATTGAGGTTTTCGGACTTGTCCACTTCAGACAGTAGGATCCTTTTTATTAGCGCGATCAAATCAGCACTCAGTCCTTCTTCAGGATGCTTGGTGATATAATTGCAACCTTACACGCTGATGTCCCATCTCTATATTAGAGCTAATTTGTATTGGGCTGCTTTTGAGCGTTGGTGGTGCTGCCGGTAGTGTTGCCGTACCTTTTGATGCTTGAGCTAACTTGCCTGAGCGGTCTTCCTCTTTTGGGGGTTGCCTATACTTCTTGACTTTTTGCTCCAGTGAAGTACTCGTACTTCTTCTGGCCGGTACTGTTTTCTGGGGCACATAGTTCCTCGATATTCCCGGTAGCGTCTTGAACACTTAGTTCCATAGGACCCTGCGTGTTAGCGGTTCATGGAGCAATATGTCTCTGTATATCGCTGTCCGCGGTAGTCTCTCTGTCCGCGATAGTCCCGCTGTCCGCGATAGTCTCGCTGTCGGTGAGAGTCTCGCACTCTTGAAGGGTGATGGTCACGTCCATTTCCTCACCTCCTCTGGCCGGCACACGAATTGGAGTCTCCTCATCTGACTCCGTTATTAAATTTATGTTTTGTGTTTGTTTTTATATTTAAATCCATACAATTCTGTATTGGTGAGAAATATAGGTCCGTAAAATGAGAAATAGGCTCCCGTAAGGCTTCTTACTATGGGAGTGCGCTCGGTATCCCAAGGGAGACTCCTTTCAAGATGAACATTTTTATATTCCCTGCACTATTCAGCACTCGTCACGATTCCAAAAAACCTTGGCCTGGGAATCAGCAAGGTTGAACCTGGACTGTTAGCTTCTTGGATCATCGATCCTACTTAAATCCCCCTCCCACGTCAAGGTCCTTCAACCCTATATACTCGTACTTTTGCAAGGAGTTTTTGAAATTATCTGATCGATTAAACTAGCTAAAATGCTTCAACCGCCTCAATTATAATTACACCGCAAAAGAGTGCTGTACCAAGTGAAATAAAAAAACACATCTTGTTGTTGCATATATTTAGGTCAGCTGTTTCGAACACCCAGTGACATAACCAGCCACTGAAGTCAAGATTTTTTTTTTGTTTTTTAAAATTTATTTTATTAATTAACTTAAACACTATAGAGATGTTTTTCTTATTGTAACAATATAATATTGTAAGCAATATAAACTAACGTACTAACAAGCATTTGCCTAAAATAAATTCAAAATAAAGCTAAGAAAGAAAAGCATTGTGTATTTTACTTACTATACAAATATTATATACTCGTATATAGTTGCTGCTAATGGTTTCACATTAGGTATGTTACTATTTTAAGCCGTCTACGCAGTGCAGTCGTCTGGAGTAGAGCTGATGCTTCAACGTTGACATGACATCTTAGTCGCTGTTTGTGAGCCATGGCAAATTCTTTCGCCACGTTAATGACGGTTGGCATTCCCAGATTCCGATGTAGGTCACAATTTCTCGCGTAGTACGGAGCACTAACAATCAGTCGCAATACTTTGTTTTGAAGTCTTTAGATAGTGTTAATGTATTTTTCACTGGCACATTCTCAAAATTGTATCCAGACCAGCTTGAAGATTTATCTATATATCAATAGTTTGTTATGGGTTGAAAGCAAAGAGTGTCTGCCAATGAGATAATATAATTCGTTTACTTTTAAGTTGAGCCATTTTTTCTTGACGGGATACCAGATACGCCTTCCAGCGTATCTTGGCGTCAAGTGTTGTACCAAGGTATTTAGCTTTCGTTAACGTAGGGTATAGTTACCTTATTTACATAATCGGGCTTGTGTTGTGTCTTTATATATATATATATATATATATATATATATATATCTCTGCGTTTTTTTTTCTTTTGCTCTGTACTCTTAAGTTCTGTAAAAGGTTTCGACGGCCAGCCACGTTCAGTCATATTTGGTACCTCAAAAAACTTCCTGAAGCCTAACTTTATTTTTTCTGCAAAATCTAGCTTTTGTCCGTTGTGAACTTAAGCATCTTAACTTCAATTCATGCCTTTATACAATTTATGTGATTTTAAGTTGAATCTACCAATAAAAATAAAGTCTAATTTAGCATATTATCTTTAACGTTAAAGTGTTTCCTCCGTACAAGACGATTTATTGAGCAAATAGCTCTGAAGGTAATCCAGCTTAGTTCCAAAATCATTCTCTTCATACTCATTCATAACATCATATCACTCTCTTTTAGTTAGAATGCACAAGCCAGACGATCCTTCAAGCAAATGAATTTATTTTATGATGAACAGTGTTTGAATTTTTATTAAACTAGATACATATCAGGGACGATAAAATCTAGTGGGGCATTTATGGGCAACAATTTTTTTTTGCTACTGCTTCTTGACATCTTTCTCTACAAGCTGATACCAAAAAAATTACTGAAGAACATCGAATTATATAACAAAAGCTGAATTAAAAAACAAAAAAAAGAACAAAATGGTCATTTGCATACAAATCAAATCTCTATTAATGTAAGCTATAAATCTATAAATGTAAGCTCCAATAATTAAAAAAATAGCTTCATAAAAAAGTACACACCTGCAGCAGATTATTCCATACCAAAAAACTTTGTACACAATATAGAAAAAATAAAAGCAAGATTTTTTTAGCAGTGGGATTTTTCACACAAATCAACAGATTTACAATGCAAGCTTACGATCGATGACTTTCAACTGATACTGTGGCAAAGTGTGTGCATAAAAATAAAGAAAACCCCAGAACATTGTTCCATGTGTATTTAACTACAACTAGAAAAGAAATTGACTTCAAATTTTCTCTGATAAGAACGACAATATCTTCGGCATATCGTAGCCATTATTGCTCAGTAGGTCCAGAAGTTCGTCAACAACTACTGACCACAATAGCGGTGAAAGTAATCGGACCTTGTCGACATCATTTTGCCGCGAGAACCCGGACCTCTGTATCGCTTAATAAACATTTGATGTTCATTTCTCTGAGAACATTGTTTATCCATCTACATGTTGTCAGATCAATGCCATTGCTCAGAATTTCCCTATTTATATTGCCGAAATTGGTGTAATCGAATGCCCTCTTTTCAAGTGCGTATTCAATCTTTTCTGTGAGATTCTGAAGAGCATGAGTAATTGATTTTCCTGCTTGATATGCATATTGATTTCTATATAATGGCTTTCGTGTAAGATAGCTCTCTCTTATTTGCTTATCAACTAGTTTTTCTATTGTTTTATGAGAAATGAGGTTAAACTAATCGGTCTGTATGACTTTGGAAAGTTGGCAGGTTTGCCACTCTCCTTCGGTTTATATCGAACTATCACTTCTCTCATGGGATGTAACTTCATGCAAAGCTGACTCTAAAGATATTAATTATCTCCGTTATTATTTAGGTGAGCCCATTTTGTAGGAGTGCTGGAATTAGACCATCTGCTCTTGGGGCTTTGTAAGGATAAAACTGTTTATTGCCCACTTAATTCTTTCCTCACAGAAAATTTTTCTAGCTCTGAGCCAATTATTTGTATTGGACCTATGCTTCTGTACCATTCCCCATCGGACCTGAGTTAGGATTGTGGAACTTGGTAAGTGCACGCTTGCAAGAAGCTTAAGGGTCTCCAGGCTATCGTGTACGTGCCATCTGGTCTTTTCAAAAGTCCGGTGTTATTAGTATGTGTTTTGGAGAGCACTTTGTGGATTCTGCAGCTCCTGCTTAGGTCAGAGAGATCACTGCAGAAGTTCCTCCATGACTCCCTTTCATACTTCTAACTTCTAGGTTGTATTTAGTGAGGGATTCTCAATATTTAACAGATTCACCTTTTGATTTGGCCCGATTAAACAACCTTCTGGTCTCTTTCCTTAGTTTGGCTACGTTATTATTTCACCATTGGTTAATTCTATTGCCAGATTTAGTTTTCTCTGGACAAGCATGATGGAATGCATTTAATATCGCTGTGCTAGTGATTTCACTGCAATAGTTAGTTCGTCAGGGTTTCGAACCATTTTATTGCATATCCCTATCATTTCTGCTAAGAGGTTCCTATACAGGTCCCAGTTAGTGGATTTTGGCTGTCTGTAGTTGGTGGAGACTCTGATGTTAAGAACGATTTCAAATAGAATTTGTTGATCGAACAAGTATTTTCATCAGAAACTCTCCAGTTTTGAACAAATTTTTTTTTAAAAAGGTATTGAAAAGGTTCTTCCCTGATACTGTTTCTAAAGGATGGTTTGTTACCTAAATTAAGAATTTCTAACCTATTATCATATATACATTTTAAAAAACATTCACTCTGGAGTCATTGTAAGGCTCTTGGATAACAGCTATACCAAGGTGTTCCTGAGTGAATATCTGAAACAAAATGGCCGAGGCCGCTGTAAATTTACCTCGATACACCTGAGTTCCATCTCTCCCTTCCCTCATCCACTTTGGACCATTGCTTTGATGCTATTGGTAATTGCTTGATTGAGATGGTCGTCTGTCTACTGCCGGCTTAATCGATATTGGCTGCTTAGTAGGAGTGTTTCTGGAAGCGTCACTAGCAGCGTCTGTCACTTACATTTTAGCAGGGTTATTTGGTGATGAGGGGCCTCTTCGGGTTCCTGCCCCCTTGGGGAGGTTCTTCTAATGTTCTCCGATCTGGGTGCTGCCTTCTCCTGTGCTGCTGCACTCAATGTGGTTGCTGTCTTTTTTTATATTGCGCGGTGGTCGGTGTGCCTGCTGTATTCTTCTTTCCGCTTTTCGTTCGCATTTGGATCTGGCAGAAGTTGGGAATAATTTTTCGTACTACGCCACGATCCTATTTTTTGCGCTCTCGTGTATGGAGATGGTGACAAATTGTACCCATCTTTTTAATTCGTAGATCGAAGTTCCCTTCAGTCGGTGGTTGACAGCCCGCTGTTTTGCTTCGCGATTCTGTTAAGCAGCAGCACAGGTGGTCGAACATCTTCCGGTGGCAGGTATGTGACGAACACAAATGGTTGGGGCATATTCAGACCCTCAAGCATCTTAATATTAGCTTCAAGGAAGAGCTTTTGACTCTTAAGTGCTATTTAAAGCCTGGCTTTGGTCGCCTTGTTGTGGCACCCGTCCATGCTCACGCAGCTAAGAATGCCGATACTGTTATTGAGGTTTTCGGACTTGTCCACTTCAGACAGTAGGATCCTTTTTATTAGCGCGATCAAATCAGCACTCAGTCCTTCTTCAGGATGCTTGGTGATATAATTGCAACCTTACACGCTGATGTCCCATCTCTATATTAGAGCTAATTTGTATTGGGCTGCTTTTGAGCGTTGGTGGTGCTGCCGGTAGTGTTGCCGTACCTTTTGATGCTTGAGCTAACTTGCCTGAGCGGTCTTCCTCTTTTGGGGGTTGCCTATACTTCTTGACTTTTTGCTCCAGTGAAGTACTCGTACTTCTTCTGGCCGGTACTGTTTTCTGGGGCACATAGTTCCTCGATATTCCCGGTAGCGTCTTGAACACTTAGTTCCATAGGACCCTGCGTGTTAGCGGTTCATGGAGCAATATGTCTCTGTATATCGCTGTCCGCGGTAGTCTCTCTGTCCGCGATAGTCCCGCTGTCCGCGATAGTCTCGCTGTCGGTGAGAGTCTCGCACTCTTGAAGGGTGATGGTCACGTCCATTTCCTCACCTCCTCTGGCCGGCACACGAATTGGAGTCTCCTCATCTGACTCCGTTATTAAATTTATGTTTTGTGTTTGTTTTTATATTTAAATCCATACAATTCTGTATTGGTGAGAAATATAGGTCCGTAAAATGAGAAATAGGCTCCCGTAAGGCTTCTTACTATGGGAGTGCGCCCGGTATCCCAAGGGAGACTCCTTTCAAGATGAACATTTTTATATTCCCTGCACTATTCAGCACTCGTCACGATTCCAAAAAACCTTGGCCTGGGAATCAGCAAGGTTGAACCTGGACTGTTAGCTTCTTGGATCATCGATCCTACTTAAATCCCCCTCCCACGTCAAGGTCCTTCAACCCTATATACTCGTACTTTTGCAAGGAGTTTTTGAAATTATCTGATCGATTAAACTAGCTAAAATGCTTCAACCGCCTCAATTATAATTACACCGCAAAAGAGTGCTGTACCAAGTGAAATAAAAAAACACATCTTGTTGTTGCATATATTTAGGTCAGCTGTTTCGAACACCCAGTGACATAACCAGCCACTGAAGTCAAGATTTTTTTTTTGTTTTTTAAAATTTATTTTATTAATTAACTTAAACACTATAGAGATGTTTTTCTTATTGTAACAATATAATATTGTAAGCAATATAAACTAACGTACTAACAAGCATTTGCCTAAAAGAAATTCAAAATAAAGCTAAGAAAGAAAAGCATGGTGTATTTTACTTACTATACAAATATTATATACTCGTATATAGTTGCTGCTAATGGTTTCACATTAGGTATGTTACTATTTTAAGCCGTCTACGCAGTGCAGTCGTCTGGAGTAGAGCTGATGCTTCAACGTTGACATGACATCTTAGTCGCTGTTTGTGAGCCATGGCAAATTCTTTCGCCACGTTAATGACGGTTGGCATTCCCAGATTCCGATGTAGGTCACAATTTCTCGCGTAGTACGGAGCATTAACAATCAGTCGCAATACCTTGTTTTGAAGTCTTTAGATAGTGTTAATGTATTTTTCACTGGCACATTCTCAAAATTGTATCCAGACCAGCTTGAAGATTTATCTATATATCAATAGTTTGTTATGGGTTGAAAGCAAAGAGTGTCTGCCAATGAGATAATATAATTCGTTTACTTTTAAGTTGAGCCATTTTTTCTTGACGGGATACCAGATACGCCTTCCAGCGTATCTTGGCGTCAAGTGTTGTACCAAGGTATTTAGCTTTCGTTAACGTAGGGTATAGTTACCTTATTTACATAATCGGGCTTGTGTTGTGTCTTTTATATATATATATATATATATATATATATATATCTCTGCGTTTTTTTTTCTTTTGCTCTGTACTCTTAAGTTCTGTAAAAGGTTTCGACGGCCAGCCACGTTCAGTCATATTTGGTACCTCAAAAAACTTCCTGAAGCCTAACTTTATTTTTTCTGCAAAATCTAGCTTTTGTCCGTTGTGAACTTAAGCATCTTAACTTCAATTCATGCCTTTATACAATTTATGTGATTTTAAGTTGAATCTACCAATAAAAATAAAGTCTAATTTAGCATATTATCTTTAACGTTAAAGTGTTTCCTCCGTACAAGACGATTTATTGAGCAAATAGCTCTGAAGGTAATCCAGCTTAGTTCCAAAATCATTCTCTTCATACTCATTCATAACATCATACCACTCTCTTTTAGTTAGAATGCACAAGCCAGACGATCCTTCAAGCAAATGAATTTATTTTATGATGAACAGTGTTTGAATTTTTATTAAACTAGATACATATCAGGGACGATAAAATCTAGTGGGGCATTTATGGGCAACAATTTTTTTTGCTACTGCTTCTTGACATCTTTCTCTACAAGCTGATACCAAAAAAGTTACTGAAGAACATCGAATTATATAACAAAAGCTGAATTAAAAAACAAAAAAAAGAACAAAATGGTCATTTGCATACAAATCAAATCTCTATTAATGTAAGCTATAAATCTATAAATGTAAGCTCCAATAATTAAAAAAATAGCTTCATAAAAAAGTACACACCTGCAGCAGATTATTCCATACCAAAAAACTTTGTACACAATATAGAAAAAATAAAAGCAAGATTTTTTTAGCAGTGGGATTTTTCACACAAATCAACAGATTTACAATGCAAGCTTACGATCGATGACTTTCAACTGATACTGTGGCAAAGTGTGTGCATAAAAATAAAGAAAACCCCAGAACATTGTTCCATGTGTATTTAACTACAACTAGAAAAGAAATTGACTTCAAATTTTCTCTGATAAGAACGACAATATCTTCGGCATATCGTAGCCATTATTGCTCAGTAGGTCCAGAAGTTCGTCAACAACTACTGACCACAATAGCGGTGAAAGTAATCCGACCTTGTCGACATCATTTTGCCGCGAGAACCCGGACCTCTGTATCGCTTAATAAACATTTGATGTTCATTTCTCTGAGAACATTGTTTATCCATCTACATGTTGTCAGATCAATGCCATTGCTCAGAATTTCCCTATTTATATTGCCGAAATTGGTGTAATCGAATGCCCTCTTTTCAAGTGCGTATTCAATCTTTTCTGTGAGATTCTGAAGAGCATGAGTAATTGATTTTCCTGCTTGATATGCATATTGATTTCTATATAATGGCTTTCGTGTAAGATAGCTCTCTCTTATTTGCTTATCAACTAGTTTTTCTATTGTTTTATGAGAAATGAGGTTAAACTAATCGGTCTGTATGACTTTGGAAAGTTGGCAGGTTTGCCACTCTCCTTCGGTTTATATCGAACTATCACTTCTCTCATGGGATGTAACTTCATGCAAAGCTGACTCTAAAGATATTAATTATCTCCGTTATTATTTAGGTGAGCCCATTTTGTAGGAGTGCTGGAATTAGACCATCTGCTCTTGGGGCTTTGTAAGGATAAAACTGTTTATTGCCCACTTAATTCTTTCCTCACAGAAAATTTTTCTAGCTCTGAGCCAATTATTTGTATTGGACCTATGCTTCTGTACCATTCCCCATCGGACCTGAGTTAGGATTGTGGAACTTGGTAAGTGCACGCTTGCAAGAAGCTTAAGGGTCTCCAGGCTATCGTGTACGTGCCATCTGGTCTTTTCAAAAGTCCGGTGTTATTAGTATGTGTTTTGGAGAGCACTTTGTGGATTCTGCAGCTCCTGCTTAGGTCAGAGAGATCACTGCAGAAGTTCCTCCATGACTCCCTTTCATACTTCTAACTTCTAGGTTGTATTTAGTGAGGGATTCTCAATATTTAACAGATTCACCTTTTGATTTGGCCCGATTAAACAACCTTCTGGTCTCTTTCCTTAGTTTGGCTACGTTATTATTTCACCATTGGTTAATTCTATTGCCAGATTTAGTTTTCTCTGGACAAGCATGATGGAATGCATTTAATATCGCTGTGCTAGTGATTTCACTGCAATAGTTAGTTCGTCAGGGTTTCGAACCATTTTATTGCATATCCCTATCATTTCTGCTAAGAGGTTCCTATACAGGTCCCAGTTAGTGGATTTTGGCTGTCTGTAGTTGGTGGAGACTCTGATGTTAAGAACGATTTCAAATAGAATTTGTTGATCGAACAAGTATTTTCATCAGAAACTCTCCAGTTTTGAACAAATTTTTTTTTAAAAAGGTATTGAAAAGGTTCTTCCCTGATACTGTTTCTAAAGGATGGTTTGTTACCTAAATTAAGAATTTCTAACCTATTATCATATATACATTTTAAAAAACATTCACTCTGGAGTCATTGTAAGGCTCTTGGATAACAGCTATACCAAGGTGTTCCTGAGTGAATATCTGAAACAAAATGGCCGAGGCCGCTGTAAATTTACCTCGATACACCCGAGTTCCATCTCTCCCTTCCCTCATCCACTTTGGACCATTGCTTTGATGCTATTGGTAATTGCTTGATTGAGATGGTCGTCTGTCTACTGCCGGCTTAATCGATATTGGCTGCTTAGTAGGAGTGTTTCTGGAAGCGTCACTAGCAGCGTCTGTCACTTACATTTTAGCAGGGTTATTTGGTGATGAGGGGCCTCTTCGGGTTCCTGCCCCCTTGGGGAGGTTCTTCTAATGTTCTCCGATCTGGGTGCTGCCTTCTCCTGTGCTGCTGCACTCAATGTGGTTGCTGTCTTTTTTTATATTGCGCGGTGGTCGGTGTGCCTGCTGTATTCTTCTTTCCGCTTTTCGTTCGCATTTGGATCTGGCAGAAGCTGGGAATAATTTTTCGTACTACGCCACGATCCTATTTTTTGCGCTCTCGTGTATGGAGATGGTGACAAATTGTACCCATCTTTTTAATTCGTAGATCGAAGTTCCCTTCAGTCGGTGGTTGACAGCCCGCTGTTTTGCTTCGCGATTCTGTTAAGCAGCAGCACAGGTGGTCGAACATCTTCCGGTGGCAGGTATGTGACGAACACAAATGGTTGGGGCATATTCAGACCCTCAAGCATCTTAATATTAGCTTCAAGGAAGAGCTTTTGACTCTTAAGTGCTATTTAAAGCCTGGCTTTGGTCGCCTTGTTGTGGCACCCGTCCATGCTCACGCAGCTAAGAATGCCGATACTGTTATTGAGGTTTTCGGACTTGTCCACTTCAGACAGTAGGATCCTTTTTATTAGCGCGATCAAATCAGCACTCAGTCCTTCTTCAGGATGCTTGGTGATATAATTGCAACCTTACACGCTGATGTCCCATCTCTATATTAGAGCTAATTTGTATTGGGCTGCTTTTGAGCGTTGGTGGTGCTGCCGGTAGTGTTGCCGTACCTTTTGATGCTTGAGCTAACTTGCCTGAGCGGTCTTCCTCTTTTGGGGGTTGCCTATACTTCTTGACTTTTTGCTCCAGTGAAGTACTCGTACTTCTTCTGGCCGGTACTGTTTTCTGGGGCACATAGTTCCTCGATATTCCCGGTAGCGTCTTGAACACTTAGTTCCATAGGACCCTGCGTGTTAGCGGTTCATGGAGCAATATGTCTCTGTATATCGCTGTCCGCGGTAGTCTCTCTGTCCGCGATAGTCCCGCTGTCCGCGATAGTCTCGCTGTCGGTGAGAGTCTCGCACTCTTGAAGGGTGATGGTCACGTCCATTTCCTCACCTCCTCTGGCCGGCACACGAATTGGAGTCTCCTCATCTGACTCCGTTATTAAATTTATGTTTTGTGTTTGTTTTTATATTTAAATCCATACAATTCTGTGTTGGTGAGAAATATAGGTCCGTAAAATGAGAAATAGGCTCCCGTAAGGCTTCTTACTATGGGAGTGCGCTCGGTATCCCAAGGGAGACTCCTTTCAAGATGAACATTTTTATATTCCCTGCACTATTCAGCACTCGTCACGATTCCAAAAAACCTTGGCCTGGGAATCAGCAAGGTTGAACCTGGACTGTTAGCTTCTTGGATCATCGATCCTACTTAAATCCCCCTCCCACGTCAAGGTCCTTCAACCCTATATACTCGTACTTTTGCAAGGAGTTTTTGAAATTATCTGATCGATTAAACTAGCTAAAATGCTTCAACCGCCTCAATTATAATTACACCGCAAAAGAGTGCTGTACCAAGTGAAATAAAAAAACACATCTTGTTGTTGCATATATTTAGGTCAGCTGTTTCGAACACCCAGTGACATAACCAGCCACTGAAGTCAAGATTTTTTTTTTGTTTTTAAAAATTTATTTTATTAATTAACTTAAACACTATAGAGATGTTTTTCTTATTGTAACAATATAATATTGTAAGCAATGTAAACTAACGTACTAACAAGCATTTGCCTAAAAGAAATTCAAAATAAAGCTAAGAAAGAAAAGCATGGTGTATTTTACTTACTATACAAATATTATATACTCGTATATAGTTGCTGCTAATGGTTTCACATTAGGTATGTTACTATTTTAAGCCGTCTACGCAGTGCAGTCGTCTGGAGTAGAGCTGATGCTTCAACGTTGACATGACATTTTAGTCGCTGTTTGTGAGCCATGGCAAATTCTTTCGCCACGTTAATGACGGTTGGCATTCCCAGATTCCGATGTAGGTCACAATTTCTCGCGTAGTACGGAGCATTAACAATCAGTCGCAATACCTTGTTTTGAAGTCTTTAGATAGTGTTAATGTATTTTTCACTGGCACATTCTCAAAATTGTATCCAGACCAGCTTGAAGATTTATCTATATATCAATAGTTTGTTATGGGTTGAAAGCAAAGAGTGTCTGCCAATGAGATAATATAATTCGTTTACTTTTAAGTTGAGCCATTTTTTCTTGACGGGATACCAGATACGCCTTCCAGCGTATCTTGGCGTCAAGTGTTGTACCAAGGTATTTAGCTTTCGTTAACGTAGGGTATAGTTACCTTATTTACATAATCGGGCTTGTGTTGTGTCTTTTATATATATATATATATATATATATATATATATATATATATATATCTCTGAGTTTTTTTTTATTTTTCTCTGTACTCTTAAGTTCTGTAAAAGGTTTCGACGGCCAGCCACGTTCAGTCATATTTGGTACCTCAAAAAACTTCCTGAAGCCTAACTTTATTTTTTCTGCAAAATCTAGCTTTTGTCCGTTGTGAACTTAAGCATCTTAACTTCAATTCATGCCTTTATACAATTTATGTGATTTTAAGTTGAATCTACCAATAAAAATAAAGTCTAATTTAGCATATTATCTTTAACGTTAAAGTGTTTCCTCCGTACAAGACGATTTATTGAGCAAATAGCTCTGAAGGTAATCCAGCTTAGTTCCAAAATCATTCTCTTCATACTCATTCATAACATCATATCACTCTCTTTTAGTTAGAATGCACAAGCCAGACGATCCTTCAAGCAAATGAATTTATTTTATGATGAACAGTGTTTGAATTTTTATTAAACTAGATACATATCAGGGACGATAAAATCTAGTGGGGCATTTATGGGCAACAATTTTTTTTGCTACTGCTTCTTGACATCTTTCTCTACAAGCTGATACCAAAAAAGTTACTGAAGAACATCGAATTATATAACAAAAGCTGAATTAAAAAACAAAAAAAAGAACAAAATGGTCATTTGCATACAAATCAAATCTCTATTAATGTAAGCTATAAATCTATAAATGTAAGCTCCAATAATTAAAAAAATAGCTTCATAAAAAAGTACACACCTGCAGCAGATTATTCCATACCAAAAAACTTTGTACACAATATAGAAAAAATAAAAGCAAGATTTGTTTAGCAGTGGGATTTTTCACACAAATCAACAGATTTACAATGCAAGCTTACGATCGATGACTTTCAACTGATACTGTGGCAAAGTGTGTGCATAAAAATAAAGAAAACCCCAGAACATTGTTCCATGTGTATTTAACTACAACTAGAAAAGAAATTGACTTCAAATTTTCTCTGATAAGAACGACAATATCTTCGGCATATCGTAGCCATTATTGCTCAGTAGGTCCAGAAGTTCGTCAACAACTACTGACCACAATAGCGGTGAAAGTAATCCGACCTTGTCGACATCATTTTGCCGCGAGAACCCGGACCTCTGTATCGCTTAATAAACATTTGATGTTCATTTCTCTGAGAACATTGTTTATCCATCTACATGTTGTCAGATCAATGCCATTGCTCAGAATTTCCCTATGTATATTGCCGAAATTGGTGTAATCGAATGCCCTCTTTTCAAGTGCGTATTCAATCTTTTCTGTGAGATTCTGAAGAGCATGAGTAATTGATTTTCCTGCTTGATATGCATATTGATTTCTATATAATGGCTTTCGTGTAAGATAGCTCTCTCTTATTTGCTTATCAACTAGTTTTTCTATTGTTTTATGAGAAATGAGGTTAAACTAATCGGTCTGTATGACTTTGGAAAGTTGGCAGGTTTGCCACTCTCCTTCGGTTTATATCGAACTATCACTTCTCTCATGGGATGTAACTTCATGCAAAGCTGACTCTAAAGATATTAATTATCTCCGTTATTATTTAGGTGAGCCCATTTTGTAGGAGTGCTGGAATTAGACCATCTGCTCTTGGGGCTTTGTAAGGATAAAACTGTTTATTGCCCACTTAATTCTTTCCTCACAGAAAATTTTTCTAGCTCTGAGCCAATTATTTGTATTGGACCTATGCTTCTGTACCATTCCCCATCGGACCTGAGTTAGGATTGTGGAACTTGGTAAGTGCACGCTTGCAAGAAGCTTAAGGGTCTCCAGGCTATCGTGTACGTGCCATCTGGTCTTTTCAAAAGTCCGGTGTTATTAGTATGTGTTTTGGAGAGCACTTTGTGGATTCTGCAGCTCCTGCTTAGGTCAGAGAGATCACTGCAGAAGTTCCTCCATAACTCCCTTTCATACTTCTAACTTCTAGGTTGTATTTAGTGAGGGATTCTCAATATTTAACAGATTCACCTTTTGATTTGGCCCGATTAAACAACCTTCTGGTCTCTTTCCTTAGTTTGGCTACGTTATTATTTCACCATTGGTTAATTCTATTGCCAGATTTAGTTTTCTCTGGACAAGCATGATGGAATGCATTTAATATCGCTGTGCTAGTGATTTCACTGCAATAGTTAGTTCGTCAGGGTTTCGAACCATTTTATTGCATATCCCTATCATTTCTGCTAAGAGGTTCCTATACAGGTCCCAGTTAGTGGATTTTGGCTGTCTGTAGTTGGTGGAGACTCTGATGTTAAGAACGATTTCAAATAGAATTTGTTGATCGAACAAGTATTTTCATCAGAAACTCTCCAGTTTTGAACAAATTTTTTTTTAAAAAGGTATTGAAAAGGTTCTTCCCTGATACTGTTTCTAAAGGATGGTTTGTTACCTAAATTAAGAATTTCTAACCTATTATCATATATACATTTTAAAAAACATTCACTCTGGAGTCATTGTAAGGCTCTTGGATAACAGCTATACCAAGGTGTTCCTGAGTGAATATCTGAAACAAAATGGCCGAGGCCGCTGTAAATTTACCTCGATACACCTGAGTTCCATCTCTCCCTTCCCTCATCCACTTTGGACCATTGCTTTGATGCTATTGGTAATTGCTTGATTGAGATGGTCGTCTGTCTACTGCCGGCTTAATCGATATTGGCTGCTTAGTAGGAGTGTTTCTGGAAGCGTCACTAGCAGCGTCTGTCACTTACATTTTAGCAGGGTTATTTGGTGATGAGGGGCCTCTTCGGGTTCCTGCCCCCTTGGGGAGGTTCTTCTAATGTTCTCCGATCTAGGTGCTGCCTTCTCCTGTGCTGCTGCACTCAATGTGGTTGCTGTCTTTTTTTATATTGCGCGGTGGTCGGTGTGCCTGCTGTATTCTTCTTTCCGCTTTTCGTTCGCATTTGGATCTGGCAGAAGTTGGGAATAATTTTTCGTACTACGCCACGATCCTATTTTTTGCGCTCTCGTGTATGGAGATGGTGACAAATTGTACCCATCTTTTTAATTCGTAGATCGAAGTTCCCTTCAGTCGGTGGTTGACAGCCCGCTGTTTTGCTTCGCGATTCTGTTAAGCAGCAGCACAGGTGGTCGAACATCTTCCGGTGGCAGGTATGTGACGAACACAAATGGTTGGGGCATATTCAGACCCTCAAGCATCTTAATATTAGCTTCAAGGAAGAGCTTTTGACTCTTAAGTGCTATTTAAAGCCTGGCTTTGGTCGCCTTGTTGTGGCACCCGTCCATGCTCACGCAGCTAAGAATGCCGATACTGTTATTGAGGTTTTCGGACTTGTCCACTTCAGACAGTAGGATCCTTTTTATTAGCGCGATCAAATCAGCACTCAGTCCTTCTTCAGGATGCTTGGTGATATAATTGCAACCTTACACGCTGATGTCCCATCTCTATATTAGAGCTAATTTGTATTGGGCTGCTTTTGAGCGTTGGTGGTGCTGCCGGTAGTGTTGCCGTACCTTTTGATGCTTGAGCTAACTTGCCTGAGCGGTCTTCCTCTTTTGGGGGTTGCCTATACTTCTTGACTTTTTGCTCCAGTGAAGTACTCGTACTTCTTCTGGCCGGTACTGTTTTCTGGGGCACATAGTTCCTCGATATTCCCGGTAGCGTCTTGAACACTTAGTTCCATAGGACCCTGCGTGTTAGCGGTTCATGGAGCAATATGTCTCTGTATATCGCTGTCCGCGGTAGTCTCTCTGTCCGCGATAGTCCCGCTGTCCGCGATAGTCTCGCTGTCGGTGAGAGTCTCGCACTCTTGAAGGGTGATGGTCACGTCCATTTCCTCACCTCCTCTGGCCGGCACACGAATTGGAGTCTCCTCATCTGACTCCGTTATTAAATTTATGTTTTGTGTTTGTTTTTATATTTAAATCCATACAATTCTGTATTGGTGAGAAATATAGGTCCGTAAAATGAGAAATAGGCTCCCGTAAGGCTTCTTACTATGGGAGTGCGCTCGGTATCCCAAGGGAGACTCCTTTCAAGATGAACATTTTTATATTCCCTGCACTATTCAGCACTCGTCACGATTCCAAAAAACCTTGGCCTGGGAATCAGCAAGGTTGAACCTGGACTGTTAGCTTCTTGGATCATCGATCCTACTTAAATCCCCCTCCCACGTCAAGGTCCTTCAACCCTATATACTCGTACTTTTGCAAGGAGTTTTTGAAATTATCTGATCGATTAAACTAGCTAAAATGCTTCAACCGCCTCAATTATAATTACACCGCAAAAGAGTGCTGTACCAAGTGAAATAAAAAAACACATCTTGTTGTTGCATATATTTAGATCAGCTGTTTCGAACACCCAGTGACATAACCAGCCACTGAAGTCAAGATTTTTTTTTTGTTTTTTAAAATTTATTTTATTAATTAACTTAAACACTATAGAGATGTTTTTCTTATTGTAACAATATAATATTGTAAGCAATATAAACTAACGTACTAACAAGCATTTGCCTAAAAGAAATTCAAAATAAAGCTAAGAAAGAAAAGCATGGTGTATTTTACTTACTATACAAATATTATATACTCGTATATAGTTGTTGCTAATGGTTTCACATTAGGTATGTTACTATTTTAAGCCGTCTACGCAGTGCAGTCGTCTGGAGTAGAGCTGATGCTTCAACGTTGACATGACATCTTAGTCGCTGTTTGTGAGCCATGGCAAATTCTTTCGCCACGTGACGCCATGACGGTTGGCATTCCCAGATTCCGATGTAGGTCACAATTTCTCGCGTAGTACGGAGCACTAACAATCAGTCGCAATACCTTGTTTTGAAGTCTTTAGATAGTGTTAATGTATTTTTCACTGGCACATTCTCAAAATTGTATCCAGACCAGCTTGAAGATTTGTCTATATATCAATAGTTTGTTATGGGTTGAAAGCAAAGAGTGTCTGCCAATGAGATAATATAATTCGTTTACTTTTAAGTTGAGCCATTTTTTCTTGACGGGATACCAGATACGCCTTCCAGCGTATCTTGGCGTCAAGTGTTGTACCAAGGTATTTAGCTTTCGTTAACGTAGGGTATAGTTACCTTATTTACATAATCGGGCTTGTGTTGTGTCTTTTATATATATATATATATATATATCTCTGCGTTTTTTTTTCTTTTGCTCTGTACTCTTAAGTTCTGTAAAAGGTTTCGACGGCCAGCCACGTTCAGTCATATTTGGTACCTCAAAAAACTTCCTGAAGCCTAACTTTATTTTTTCTGCAAAATCTAGCTTTTGTCCGTTGTGAACTTAAGCATCTTAACTTCAATTCATGCCTTTATACAATTTATGTGATTTTAAGTTGAATCTACCAATAAAAATAAAGTCTAATTTAGCATATTATCTTTAACGTTAAAGTGTTTCCTCCGTACAAGACGATTTATTGAGCAAATAGCTCTGAAGGTAATCCAGCTTAGTTCCAAAATCATTCTCTTCATACTCATTCATAACATCATATCACTCTCTTTTAGTTAGAATGCACAAGCCAGACGATCCTTCAAGCAAATGAATTTATTTTATGATGAACAGTGTTTGAATTTTTATTAAACTAGATACATATCAGGGACGATAAAATCTAGTGGGGCATTTATGGGCAACAATTTTTTTTGCTACTGCTTCTTGACATCTTTCTCTACAAGCTGATACCAAAAAAGTTACTGAAGAACATCGAATTATATAACAAAAGCTGAATTAAAAAACAAAAAAAAGAACAAAATGGTCATTTGCATACAAATCAAATCTCTATTAATGTAAGCTATAAATCTATAAATGTAAGCTCCAATAATTAAAAAAATAGCTTCATAAAAAAGTACACACCTGCAGCAGATTATTCCATACCAAAAAACTTTGTACACAATATAGAAAAAATAAAAGCAAGATTTTTTTAGCAGTGGGATTTTTCACACAAATCAACAGATTTACAATGCAAGCTTACGATCGATGACTTTCAACTGATACTGTGGCAAAGTGTGTGCATAAAAATAAAGAAAACCCCAGAACATTGTTCCATGTGTATTTAACTACAACTAGAAAAGAAATTGACTTCAAATTTTCTCTGATAAGAACGACAATATCTTCGGCATATCGTAGCCATTATTGCTCAGTAGGTCCAGAAGTTCGTCAACAACTACTGACCACAATAGCGGTGAAAGTAATCCGACCTTGTCGACATCATTTTGCCGCGAGAACCCGGACCTCTGTATCGCTTAATAAACATTTGATGTTCATTTCTCTGAGAACATTGTTTATCCATCTACATGTTGTCAGATCAATGCCATTGCTCAGAATTTCCCTATGTATATTGCCGAAATTGGTGTAATCGAATGCCCTCTTTTCAAGTGCGTATTCAATCTTTTCTGTGAGATTCTGAAGAGCATGAGTAATTGATTTTCCTGCTTGATATGCATATTGATTTCTATATAATGGCTTTCGTGTAAGATAGCTCTCTCTTATTTGCTTATCAACTAGTTTTTCTATTGTTTTATGAGAAATGAGGTTAAACTAATCGGTCTGTATGACTTTGGAAAGTTGGCAGGTTTGCCACTCTCCTTCGGTTTATATCGAACTATCACTTCTCTCATGGGATGTAACTTCATGCAAAGCTGACTCTAAAGATATTAATTATCTCCGTTATTATTTAGGTGAGCCCATTTTGTAGGAGTGCTGGAATTAGACCATCTGCTCTTGGGGCTTTGTAAGGATAAAACTGTTTATTGCCCACTTAATTCTTTCCTCACAGAAAATTTTTCTAGCTCTGAGCCAATTATTTGTATTGGACCTATGCTTCTGTACCATTCCCCATCGGACCTGAGTTAGGATTGTGGAACTTGGTAAGTGCACGCTTGCAAGAAGCTTAAGGGTCTCCAGGCTATCGTGTACGTGCCATCTGGTCTTTTCAAAAGTCCGGTGTTATTAGTATGTGTTTTGGAGAGCACTTTGTGGATTCTGCAGCTCCTGCTTAGGTCAGAGAGATCACTGCAGAAGTTCCTCCATGACTCCCTTTCATACTTCTAACTTCTAGGTTGTATTTAGTGAGGGATTCTCAATATTTAACAGATTCACCTTTTGATTTGGCCCGATTAAACAACCTTCTGGTCTCTTTCCTTAGTTTGGCTACGTTATTATTTCACCATTGGTTAATTCTATTGCCAGATTTAGTTTTCTCTGGACAAGCATGATGGAATGCATTTAATATCGCTGTGCTAGTGATTTCACTGCAATAGTTAGTTCGTCAGGGTTTCGAACCATTTTATTGCATATCCCTATCATTTCTGCTAAGAGGTTCCTATACAGGTCCCAGTTAGTGGATTTTGGCTGTCTGTAGTTGGTGGAGACTCTGATGTTAAGAACGATTTCAAATAGAATTTGTTGATCGAACAAGTATTTTCATCAGAAACTCTCCAGTTTTGAACAAATTTTTTTTTAAAAAGGTATTGAAAAGGTTCTTCCCTGATACTGTTTCTAAAGGATGGTTTGTTACCTAAATTAAGAATTTCTAACCTATTATCATATATACATTTTAAAAAACATTCACTCTGGAGTCATTGTAAGGCTCTTGGATAACAGCTATACCAAGGTGTTCCTGAGTGAATATCTGAAACAAAATGGCCGAGGCCGCTGTAAATTTACCTCGATACACCTGAGTTCCATCTCTCCCTTCCCTCATCCACTTTGGACCATTGCTTTGATGCTATTGGTAATTGCTTGATTGAGATGGTCGTCTGTCTACTGCCGGCTTAATCGATATTGGCTGCTTAGTAGGAGTGTTTCTGGAAGCGTCACTAGCAGCGTCTGTCACTTACATTTTAGCAGGGTTATTTGGTGATGAGGGGCCTCTTCGGGTTCCTGCCCCCTTGGGGAGGTTCTTCTAATGTTCTCCGATCTGGGTGCTGCCTTCTCCTGTGCTGCTGCACTCAATGTGGTTGCTGTCTTTTTTTATATTGCGCGGTGGTCGGTGTGCCTGCTGTATTCTTCTTTCCGCTTTTCGTTCGCATTTGGATCTGGCAGAAGTTGGGAATAATTTTTCGTACTACGCCACGATCCTATTTTTTGCGCTCTCGTGTATGGAGATGGTGACAAATTGTACCCATCTTTTTAATTCGTAGATCGAAGTTCCCTTCAGTCGGTGGTTGACAGCCCGCTGTTTTGCTTCGCGATTCTGTTAAGCAGCAGCACAGGTGGTCGAACATCTTCCGGTGGCAGGTATGTGACGAACACAAATGGTTGGGGCATATTCAGACCCTCAAGCATCTTAATATTAGTTTCAAGGAAGAGCTTTTGACTCTTAAGTGCTATTTAAAGCCTGGCTTTGGTCGCCTTGTTGTGGCACCCGTCCATGCTCACGCAGCTAAGAATGCCGATACTGTTATTGAGGTTTTCGGACTTGTCCACTTCAGACAGTAGGATCCTTTTTATTAGCGCGATCAAATCAGCACTCAGTCCTTCTTCAGGATGCTTGGTGATATAATTGCAACCTTACACGCTGATGTCCCATCTCTATATTAGAGCTAATTTGTATTGGGCTGCTTTTGAGCGTTGGTGGTGCTGCCGGTAGTGTTGCCGTACCTTTTGATGCTTGAGCTAACTTGCCTGAGCGGTCTTCCTCTTTTGGGGGTTGCCTATACTTCTTGACTTTTTGCTCCAGTGAAGTACTCGTACTTCTTCTGGCCGGTACTGTTTTCTGGGGCACATAGTTCCTCGATATTCCCGGTAGCGTCTTGAACACTTAGTTCCATAGGACCCTGCGTGTTAGCGGTTCATGGAGCAATATGTCTCTGTATATCGCTGTCCGCGGTAGTCTCTCTGTCCGCGATAGTCCCGCTGTCCGCGATAGTCTCGCTGTCGGTGAGAGTCTCGCACTCTTGAAGGGTGATGGTCACGTCCATTTCCTCACCTCCTCTGGCCGGCACACGAATTGGAGTCTCCTCATCTGACTCCGTTATTAAATTTATGTTTTGTGTTTGTTTTTATATTTAAATCCATACAATTCTGTATTGGTGAGAAATATAGGTCCGTAAAATGAGAAATAGGCTCCCGTAAGGCTTCTTACTATGGGAGTGCGCTCGGTATCCCAAGGGAGACTCCTTTCAAGATGAACATTTTTATATTCCCTGCACTATTCAGCACTCGTCACGATTCCAAAAAACCTTGGCCTGGGAATCAGCAAGGTTGAACCTGGACTGTTAGCTTCTTGGATCATCGATCCTACTTAAATCCCCCTCCCACGTCAAGGTCCTTCAACCCTATATACTCGTACTTTTGCAAGGAGTTTTTGAAATTATCTGATCGATTAAACTAGCTAAAATGCTTCAACCGCCTCAATTATAATTACACCGCAAAAGAGTGCTGTACCAAGTGAAATAAAAAAACACATCTTGTTGTTGCATATATTTAGGTCAGCTGTTTCGAACACCCAGTGACATAACCAGCCACTGAAGTCAAGATTTTTTTTTTGTTTTTTAAAATTTATTTTATTAATTAACTTAAACACTATAGAGATGTTTTTCTTATTGTAACAATATAATATTGTAAGCAATATAAACTAACGTACTAACAAGCATTTGCCTAAAAGAAATTCAAAATAAAGCTAAGAAAGAAAAGCATGGTGTATTTTACTTACTATACAAATATTATATACTCGTATATAGTTGCTGCTAATGGTTTCACATTAGGTGTGTTACTATTTTAAGCCGTCTACGCAGTGCAGTCGTCTGGAGTAGAGCTGATGCTTCAACGTTGACATGACATCTTAGTCGCTGTTTGTGAGCCATGGCAAATTCTTTCGCCACGTGACGCCATGACGGTTGGCATTCCCAGATTCCGATGTAGGTCACAATTTCTCGCGTAGTACGGAGCACTAACAATCAGTCGCAATACCTTGTTTTGAAGTCTTTAGATAGTGTTAATGTATTTTTCACTGGCACATTCTCAAAATTGTATCCAGACCAGCTTGAAGATTTATCTATATATCAATAGTTTGTTATGGGTTGAAAGCAAAGAGTGTCTGCCAATGAGATAATATAATTCGTTTACTTTTAAGTTGAGCCATTTTTTCTTGACGGGATACCAGATACGCCTTCCAGCGTATCTTGGCGTCAAGTGTTGTACCAAGGTATTTAGCTTTCGTTAACGTAGGGTATAGTTACCTTATTTACATAATCGGGCTTGTGTTGTGTCTTTTATATATATATATATATATATATATCTCTGCGTTTTTTTTTCTTTTGCTCTGTACTCTTAAGTTCTGTAAAAGGTTTCGACGGCCAGCCACGTTCAGTCATATTTGGTACCTCAAAAAACTTCCTGAAGCCTAACTTTATTTTTTCTGCAAAATCTAGCTTTTGTCCGTTGTGAACTTAAGCATCTTAACTTCAATTCATGCCTTTATACAATTTATGTGATTTTAAGTTGAATCTACCAATAAAAATAAAGTCTAATTTAGCATATTATCTTTAACGTTAAAGTGTTTCCTCCGTACAAGACGATTTATTGAGCAAATAGCTCTGAAGGTAATCCAGCTTAGTTCCAAAATCATTCTCTTCATACTCATTCATAACATCATATCACTCTCTTTTAGTTAGAATGCACAAGCCAGACGATCCTTCAAGCAAATGAATTTATTTTATGATGAACAGTGTTTGAATTTTTATTAAACTAGATACATATCAGGGACGATAAAATCTAGTGGGGCATTTATGGGCAACAATTTTTTTTGCTACTGCTTCTTGACATCTTTCTCTACAAGCTGATACCAAAAAAGTTACTGAAGAACATCGAATTATATAACAAAAGCTGAATTAAAAAACAAAAAAAAGAACAAAATGGTCATTTGCATACAAATCAAATCTCTATTAATGTAAGCTATAAATCTATAAATGTAAGCTCCAATAATTAAAAAAATAGCTTCATAAAAAAGTACACACCTGCAGCAGATTATTCCATACCAAAAAACTTTGTACACAATATAGAAAAAATAAAAGCAAGATTTTTTTAGCAGTGGGATTTTTCACACAAATCAACAGATTTACAATGCAAGCTTACGATCGATGACTTTCAACTGATACTGTGGCAAAGTGTGTGCATAAAAATAAAGAAAACCCCAGAACATTGTTCCATGTGTATTTAACTACAACTAGAAAAGAAATTGACTTCAAATTTTCTCTGATAAGAACGACAATATCTTCGGCATATCGTAGCCATTATTGCTCAGTAGGTCCAGAAGTTCGTCAACAACTACTGACCACAATAGCGGTGAAAGTAATCCGACCTTGTCGACATCATTTTGCCGCGAGAACCCGGACCTCTGTATCGCTTAATAAACATTTGATGTTCATTTCTCTGAGAACATTGTTTATCCATCTACATGTTGTCAGATCAATGCCATTGCTCAGAATTTCCCTATTTATATTGCCGAAATTGGTGTAATCGAATGCCCTCTTTTCAAGTGCGTATTCAATCTTTTCTGTGAGATTCTGAAGAGCATGAGTAATTGATTTTCCTGCTTGATATGCATATTGATTTCTATATAATGGCTTTCGTGTAAGATAGCTCTCTCTTATTTGCTTATCAACTAGTTTTTCTATTGTTTTATGAGAAATGAGGTTAAACTAATCGGTCTGTATGACTTTGGAAAGTTGGCAGGTTTGCCACTCTCCTTCGGTTTATATCGAACTATCACTTCTCTCATGGGATGTAACTTCATGCAAAGCTGACTCTAAAGATATTAATTATCTCCGTTATTATTTAGGTGAGCCCATTTTGTAGGAGTGCTGGAATTAGACCATCTGCTCTTGGGGCTTTGTAAGGATAAAACTGTTTATTGCCCACTTAATTCTTTCCTCACAGAAAATTTTTCTAGCTCTGAGCCAATTATTTGTATTGGACCTATGCTTCTGTACCATTCCCCATCGGACCTGAGTTAGGATTGTGGAACTTGGTAAGTGCACGCTTGCAAGAAGCTTAAGGGTCTCCAGGCTATCGTGTACGTGCCATCTGGTCTTTTCAAAAGTCCGGTGTTATTAGTATGTGTTTTGGAGAGCACTTTGTGGATTCTGCAGCTCCTGCTTAGGTCAGAGAGATCACTGCAGAAGTTCCTCCATGACTCCCTTTCATACTTCTAACTTCTAGGTTGTATTTAGTGAGGGATTCTCAATATTTAACAGATTCACCTTTTGATTTGGCCCGATTAAACAACCTTCTCGTCTCTTTCCTTAGTTTGGCTACGTTATTATTTCACCATTGGTTAATTCTATTGCCAGATTTAGTTTTCTCTGGACAAGCATGATGGAATGCATTTAATATCGCTGTGCTAGTGATTTCACTGCAATAGTTAGTTCGTCAGGGTTTCGAACCATTTTATTGCATATCCCTATCATTTCTGCTAAGAGGTTCCTATACAGGTCCCAGTTAGTGGATTTTGGCTGTCTGTAGTTGGTGGAGACTCTGATGTTAAGAACGATTTCAAATAGAATTTGTTGATCGAACAAGTATTTTCATCAGAAACTCTCCAGTTTTGAACAAATTTTTTTTTAAAAAGGTATTGAAAAGGTTCTTCCCTGATACTGTTTCTAAAGGATGGTTTGTTACCTAAATTAAGAATTTCTAACCTATTATCATATATACATTTTAAAAAACATTCACTCTGGAGTCATTGTAAGGCTCTTGGATAACAGCTATACCAAGGTGTTCCTGAGTGAATATCTGAAACAAAATGGCCGAGGCCGCTGTAAATTTACCTCGATACACCTGAGTTCCATCTCTCCCTTCCCTCATCCACTTTGGACCATTGCTTTGATGCTATTGGTAATTGCTTGATTGAGATGGTCGTCTGTCTACTGCCGGCTTAATCGATATTGGCTGCTTAGTAGGAGTGTTTCTGGAAGCGTCACTAGCAGCGTCTGTCACTTACATTTTAGCAGGGTTATTTGGTGATGAGGGGCCTCTTCGGGTTCCTGCCCCCTTGGGGAGGTTCTTCTAATGTTCTCCGATCTGGGTGCTGCCTTCTCCTGTGCTGCTGCACTCAATGTGGTTGCTGTCTTTTTTTATATTGCGCGGTGGTCGGTGTGCCTGCTGTATTCTTCTTTCCGCTTTTCGTTCGCATTTGGATCTGGCAGAAGTTGGGAATAATTTTTCGTACTACGCCACGATCCTATTTTTTGCGCTCTCGTGTATGGAGATGGTGACAAATTGTACCCATCTTTTTAATTCGTAGATCGAAGTTCCCTTCAGTCGGTGGTTGACAGCCCGCTGTTTTGCGTCGCGATTCTGTTAAGCAGCAGCACAGGTGGTCGAACATCTTCCGGTGGCAGGTATGTGACGAACACAAATGGTTGGGGCATATTCAGACCCTCAAGCATCTTAATATTAGCTTCAAGGAAGAGCTTTTGACTCTTAAGTGCTATTTAAAGCCTGGCTTTGGTCGCCTTGTTGTGGCACCCGTCCATGCTCACGCAGCTAAGAATGCCGATACTGTTATTGAGGTTTTCGGACTTGTCCACTTCAGACAGTAGGATCCTTTTTATTAGCGCGATCAAATCAGCACTCAGTCCTTCTTCAGGATGCTTGGTGATATAATTGCAACCTTACACGCTGATGTCCCATCTCTATATTAGAGCTAATTTGTATTGGGCTGCTTTTGAGCGTTGGTGGTGCTGCCGGTAGTGTTGCCGTACCTTTTGATGCTTGAGCTAACTTGCCTGAGCGGTCTTCCTCTTTTGGGGGTTGCCTATACTTCTTGACTTTTTGCTCCAGTGAAGTACTCGTACTTCTTCTGGCCGGTACTGTTTTCTGGGGCACATAGTTCCTCGATATTCCCGGTAGCGTCTTGAACACTTAGTTCCATAGGACCCTGCGTGTTAGCGGTTCATGGAGCAATATGTCTCTGTATATCGCTGTCCGCGGTAGTCTCTCTGTCCGCGATAGTCCCGCTGTCCGCGATAGTCTCGCTGTCGGTGAGAGTCTCGCACTCTTGAAGGGTGATGGTCACGTCCATTTCCTCACCTCCTCTGGCCGGCACACGAATTGGAGTCTCCTCATCTGACTCCGTTATTAAATTTATGTTTTGTGTTTGTTTTTATATTTAAATCCATACAATTCTGTATTGGTGAGAAATATAGGTCCGTAAAATGAGAAATAGGCTCCCGTAAGGCTTCTTACTATGGGAGTGCGCCCGGTATCCCAAGGGAGACTCCTTTCAAGATGAACATTTTTATATTCCCTGCACTATTCAGCACTCGTCACGATTCCAAAAAACCTTGGCCTGGGAATCAGCAAGGTTGAACCTGGACTGTTAGCTTCTTGGATCATCGATCCTACTTAAATCCCCCTCCCACGTCAAGGTCCTTCAACCCTATATACTCGTACTTTTGCAAGGAGTTTTTGAAATTATCTGATCGATTAAACTAGCTAAAATGCTTCAACCGCCTCAATTATAATTACACCGCAAAAGAGTGCTGTACCAAGTGAAATAAAAAAACACATCTTGTTGTTGCATATATTTAGGTCAGCTGTTTCGAACACCCAGTGACATAACCAGCCACTGAAGCCAAGATTTTTTTTTTGTTTTTTAAAATTTATTTTATTAATTAACTTAAACACTATAGAGATGTTTTTCTTATTGTAACAATATAATATTGTAAGCAATATAAACTAACGTACTAACAAGCATTTGCCTAAAAGAAATTCAAAATAAAGCTAAGAAAGAAAAGCATGGTGTATTTTACTTACTATACAAATATTATATACTCGTATATAGTTGCTGCTAATGGTTTCACATTAGGTATGTTACTATTTTAAGCCGTCTACGCAGTGCAGTCGTCTGGAGTAGAGCTGATGCTTCAACGTTGACATGACATCTTAGTCGCTGTTTGTGAGCCATGGCAAATTCTTTCGCCACGTTAATGACGGTTGGCATTCCCAGATTCCGATGTAGGTCACAATTTCTCGCGTAGTACGGAGCATTAACAATCAGTCGCAATACCTTGTTTTGAAGTCTTTAGATAGTGTTAATGTATTTTTCACTGGCACATTCTCAAAATTGTATCCAGACCAGATTTAGATTTATCTATATATCAATAGTTTGTTATGGGTTGAAAGCAAAGAGTGTCTGCCAATGAGATAATATAATTCGTTTACTTTTAAGTTGAGCCATTTTTTCTTGACGGGATACCAGATACGCCTTCCAGCGTATCTTGGCGTCAAGTGTTGTACCAAGGTATTTAGCTTTCGTTAACGTAGGGTATAGTTACCGTATTTACATAATCGGGCTTGTGTGGTGTCTTTTTTAAAGAAAATAGCGTTATTAAGTTCAATGGTCCATTTTTTTGTCCTTCGTTGCAGCTTCGATTTGATCGTTGCAGCTTCGATTGTTTTGTCTAATGCTAAAAGAGCAATATCGTATGCAAATGTTGCGGATACATATTGATATTGGATAGGTAAATCATATGTATTTAATAAATACAAATTGGGGCCTAGAATACTACCTTGAGGTACACCTGCATTTATTATTTGCAAGGCTGAGCAACCATTTTCGTGTCTTACGCGTCAAGATAAGATTCTAAAATCTGGCAATAATTCCTGGGCAGGAGTATGTTCAGCTTTTGTGTCAGTCCCAAATGCTATACCTTGTCAAATGCTTGTGACACATCAATGAACACTGCGGAGCACACTTGTTTCTCTTCCAGAGCAGATTCAATGGATCTTACAACCCTGTGAACTTGATCGATAATGGAGTGATTTTTGGGAAAACCAAATTGATGTGCTGGGATCAGTTTTTTACTTTATTATTGGAAATAGATCTGTCAACAACAATTTTTCGATAACATTGGCAATAGAGATATTGGCCTATATCATTGGGAGATTTTCCAGGATTGAGAATTATTATTACCTCAGTGTCTTCCATAGATAGGCGCATATTTTAAGTTGAAACATGCATTTATCAAATAGGACAAATAAATAATGCTCTTGTTGGGCAAATTTCGAAGAACTTCGGCTGTTATAAGGTCAAAACCTTGCGATTTTTTTAGTTTTATTTTATGAATTTGACCCAATTCTTCAGGTGTGACTAGCTTAATGAGAACACCACTTTTTATCCAATTCGTACTTATTTCTATTTGATCAGAACCTTCGTTTGGAGTAAAAGTTTTTCGTAGATGCTCAGCAAAGGGGTTTGCTTTTTGTGTGCATGTTTTTCCCCAATGGGTTTGGCTTATTTTAATTGGAGTGCAATGAGTCACAGGTCGGCTGAACGCTTTTGCTGCCTTCCATAAAGAGTAGGCCGTGCCTTTATCTGCTGACTGCCCTATCAGGAATCGGTGAAATGCGTCATTCCTAAATTTCTATTGATACGCGCGTTGTCTAGTGATTTGATTCAGTTTTAATTTATCTACTGGAGACCGAGTTTGATACCATCGTCTTCGAAGTTTTCGTTTTTCAGCTACCATGCCTTTTTGAATATTTCCAGTTAGATTTTTTACTAGCCTTGAAGAGATTTGATTTAGAATTGGATTTTCAGAGATTACTAATAGTACAGGCGAATCATCAGAGCTCAAAGCAAAATTTGCGACGATGTTGAGGTGGTTTGCAGGAATGTTTTTGAATATAAAAGAGTCAATCAAATCAGGGACCTTGATGGTATATGAAGGCCAATATGTGGGCTTACCGCCTAAATAATGCTGTTAGAACCAATGGCTGTTTAAACGTTTCAACAAAAACAGAACCTGACCTTAATTGATCTTATAGGTGATGAGTGATGCTATTTTTAATTACCACTACCACCCCACGCACAATTTCGCGAATGAATGGTGTGATAAAGGGTGTAGTCCTGAAAAGTTAAATGAGAGTGCCTCGTGAAATATGTTTCAGCTACTAGACAGATGTCGATGTCGTCGTTTTTTTGCAAAAGTTGTAGCCCATTTTGATGGTTGGTTAAGCCGTTGGTGTTCCATTATAATTTTTTTAAGCACCTATTCATAATCAATGGACTGCATGTTATGCTCAAGAGCGGTTAGACGCTGTTCAATTGACTTGAAAGCTTTTCTCTGTTCATAAAGTCTAGTTAAAATAAGTGATGGTGTGTCAGAATTTTGTGGAATATAATTATCTTGTAAGGAATCTTTGGTTACGTAGGAGCTTTTTTGTGGGTTTGATAATGGTGTTGGCATTGTTTTCATGGGATAAAGTGCGAGGTTTAGTATTTTCATGAATGATTATTGTGAGAAGCCTGTGATAATTTTTTGGAGTTCCTTTTGCAATTACACAGCCACGATAGTTTGCTGAATGAGTCTCTCCACATTTAGGATTTACAAATGTTTGTTTTACATAATCAGTTGTTGCATGTTTTCCTGTGCACTTAACACAACGTGGCAGTTTGCCACAAACGTTTCTAGTATTGCCAAATTATTGGCACTTCTTGCACTAGGGTTTGATGATTTCAAATTCAAAATGTTAACAGTTATATTTAAAATGTTTTTAATTCCATATATTTTTTTCAAATCTTCAGTTGGGTCAAATGTAAGAAGGAAGATTTCGAGAGGCTGCCTTAGTCTTCTACTTTAATTTATTTACGGCGGTGACTGTTTTTAGACCTTGTGCTATGAAATCATTTACGATTGATTCCTGGTTTGCTTGGCAGTAAAATAAGAAAACGGCTTCGAATGAAATAGCGGATGAATTTCGAGCTATCTTCGATTCGGGATCAGGGGTCAACATCGTTTTCGAGCGTGTCGTTAAATGATTATGCATCTCTCCAACCGAAGCTTCGTTGTGTAGTGAAGGTTTTCCCGCGTTTTCTTACAACTGATAACAGATAAAGGCCAAATACAACTTTATTCTGAGCTCTCACAGTCTTGCAAAACTCAACGTTTGGTAAAGGGATGAACGAAAAAATTGCTCAATAGGCAACAGACAGAGCAACATGTGCAGTCGACACTCGGCAGGAGGATGGTGCCATTAACGACTTTCTTGAAAAATTCTGGCGACTAGAAAGAATTGGAATACCTACATTCAAATTGACAACAGTCTCGGTCAAGAACAGTTATTCGAATGATTAACATGAAAATAACGGACGACTTGTAGTGAAATTACCGTTCCAATCCAATCAAAATAAATTGGAAGAATCACTCGTGGGGGCTATGCAACGGTTCATAGTTATAGAACAAAAAATGGTCAAAAGCTCTGAATTCAAAACCAAATGTGTGGCCTTCATGCGACAGTATGAGAAGCTTGCTCACATGGAAGAGATTTGTGTAACCAATATCAAGAGTCTGGGGTACTTCCACATCATGTCGTTCTGTGCCCAGATAGATCAACGATAAAGCTAATAGTTGTCCTCGAGGCCTCAGCCAAAACATCACCCAATATTTCGTTAAACAACTCCTTGGTAACAGGAAGATGTGTTCACTATTCTTTTGGATTTGAATTCCAGACTTTGGCTTTACAGCCGACTTTGAGAAAATTGATTTGCAAGTGCTGGTATACAAAGACGATCAAAGGTGCCAACTTAAATGCTAGAGGGAATCCCAGGAAATGTTATTAACTCACGAAAGTCACCTATGGAATAAATTATGGACCGTATCCGCCCATTCGGAACACTTCAAACTCTGGTTGAGGATTATGCCAACAAATACAAACTAGGAGCAATGAGTTATAAAATCAAATTGTTATTTATATGATGCACTGAGTGGATCTGATCATCACGGCATGGGAAATGCGGCAACAACTTCGACTCATGCTGAGTTCCGCAGGTTTCAATTTACTAAAATTTTGTGTTAACAACCCAAGGTTATTATTAGAAATTACAGTCACGAACGGTGAGGTGAAGAAGTAAGTCGTTAATGTTTTGAACGATATTATCAACATAATGGGATTGACTTGGATACGTAATAATGCTGACTTTGTAACGACTCTTTTCTGCCGGGGTATCCTCATCGATGTCCAGGAGTCATACACATAAATATTTCAAAGTTTATTTGTTTTCTTAGCTTTATTAATATAATTTATTTGCCTTGATTTGATGATCGATTATTATTGATGTCCTGTGGCTCGATTCCTATTGATGTCCTGTTACTCTATTCCTATTGATGTCCTGTTTTTCGGTTACAATTGATGTCCTGTAGTTTGATTTCTATTCATGTCTTTTTGTTCGATTTCTATTGATATCTTGTTGTTCGATTGCTATTGATCTCCTGTTCCTTGATTTCTGTTGATGCCCTGTTGTTCGATACCTATTGATGTCCTGTTGTTTGATTTATATTGAATCGGTCGCTATTATTTTTCATCATCAACTTGCCTTTTGTCGTTCCCCTTCCCACATTATTTTCCGATACAATCATAAGGCAGTTGAGAATTATAAAAAAAAAACGTAGCACTTGCTTGGTTAGGTTTTTTTCAATTCAGTTGGATGTTTGTGGGAATACAAGTTCTTAGGGATTTATCTTCCTCACAACTTTAAAATCAAAGTTGTATTCGGTAATACCTCAAAGCTGTTAGGTTTAGGAAAATTTCACATATTTTTTATCCCTCCGATTCGTCATGTCAGTCACGAGCACAGCAAACATATTTCTACTACAACTGTGGAAACTTAAAATTTGGCCAAATATTGACCCGAAATTCATTAATAAAACGAAAAATATTCATTTAACCATTAAAATGTATTTTATCGCCTTCAAAGTAAGCTCCGTCTGAAGCAATACACTTATACCAACGATTGAACACTTTTATGGGTCGATACAGGGAGGGCATTTAGTTTCTTCTTCGAATTTTCTTTTATAGCTTCGATCGATTCAAAACGTGTATCAAATCTGTGGAATACGGAAGTTGTTCGATGATATTCGATTAATTTTTAGTCAAAAATTCATTCACAATGATAGCCTCCTGTAATGGTGCATTATCGTGATATAAAAACCAACTGTTGTCCTTCAATAAACCTGGAGTTCTAAGACGAATACTATCGCCCCAACGGACTTGCGAAAGGATTTCAGAATGTACCATATCTACATACATGATTTTTGACCGACTTCAACATGGTTTTTTCGGTTTCGTCTCTTCTTTTGTCCTCCATTCCGCTTACTGTGGTCTTGTTTGCATGTTGTACTTGTAAATCCATGTCTCATCACAGGTATGATGCGTTGCATTAGTGTAGGATCACTGGCGACTCGAGAAAGCATACCCTTAGCAAGAGATTTTCTGTGCACTTTTTGCAACAAATTCAGATCTTTTGGAACAAGTCTTGTTGCGGCACGCCTCATGCCTAAAACATCAACTAAAATGGTAATATCTGATTCGTGGGGGATGTTTAGTATCTGTACTAGGTCTCGCAATCTAAAATGACGGGTTTTCAGCAACAACTCCTTCCCTTCAATGTTTTTTTCAGTTGTAGCCGTTTTTGGAGTACCGCAATTATGAAAATTATTAACGTCTGTTCGACCACTTTTGAATTCTTTGCACAGGGTGTCCACCCGAAACCTTTACTATGTTTTTTCCTATAACATTTTTTTAAATAAAAGAAAATAGATTTAATTTTCACAGATTGTTTATTTAATGTTTGGAACTATGTATGAAAAACAATGTCTGCACAAATGGCCGCAGAAATCTTCATGCCAAAAAGATCCCGTAAAAGAACTATAGAAATTCTACGATTAACGAGAACAGGTACTCGCATTATCTCAGGCTTTCTAACTGAGAGGGTAAACAAACAGGTAAGCTTCGTCACTCATAATAGCCTCAAATGGTCCCTTGGTAGCAGCTCTATTGTGTTAACTGAATGAATTGCCCACGTTTATACTTCACGACTGCCAAATATGATCTGTTAAATCTAATATTTACCAAAATAGCGGCAAAAAAATGACCCCTTTCGGGTGGACATTTTGTAACACTCATATGCTTGGATTTTTGATCAAATAGAGTCTCCGTAAGTCTTTGCCAACATTTAGAACAAGAAATTCCGTTTGAAGCACAAAGTTTAATGCAAACTCTTTGATTAACATTTTTATCCATCGTAAAAATCGAAGAACTTACTTGAGGAAAACTAACAATATCGACAGCTGTAATACTACTAATTGTCAGATCGCACTCAAATTTTATGTGACAATGTGTTACAATACTGGCAACCTAACGTCAAAAATCATATTTCGAAAATCTACAGAAGTTCAGAAGTTCTACAGGTTTCCCTCTCCGCTGTTCTAATCTCATAAGTTGTAATTGGTGAGGGATTCTTTATATTTTACCCAGTCCCCGTTTCTTTTAGTTTTTTTAAAGAGTCTTCTAGTCCCTTTACGCAGTTTTTCCAAATTTTTTTCCACCAAGGGGTAATTCTATTTCCTGTCTTGATTTTTTCTTGGCACGATTGGTGGTACGAGTTTATTATGGCTGTGGTAGTTATTTCATTTGGAATTTCTAATTCATCAAAATTCCTAACAACATTGTTACATTTACTAACCCCGTCTGCTCATAGATTCTGAAATTCGTCCCAATTACTGGACTGGGTTGCCAATATGTGGTGTAGATTCTGTGTTGGTGATCAAACATAGATATTTCTTCTGAAACTTTCCAGTCTTTGATGAAGTTTTTTTATAAAGTTTTTGCATAGAGAATTGTCCAAAAACTCTTCCCTAATAATATTTCTAAATGTCGATTTATTTCCTGTATTAAGAATTTCTACTGTGTTACAGTTTATAAATTCAAAAAGGCACTCACCTCTTAGATTTATGTCCGTACTACTCCATATCGTGTGGTGCGCATTGGCATCACTGCCCACAATTATGTGATTGTTGTTCTTAATACTATTTTCCATAAGTGTCTTCAGAGGTAAGAAAGATAGGTCTTCTGAGTTGCCCGGTAGGTAGGCCGCTGAGCACATTATCTCTGTCCCACCTTCCGTAGTAGGTACTTCCATCCTTACAGCGACTTAGTCCTTGCTCGTCTGTTCTGAAATGAGAATGGCTTTAAAACCCTTTCGAATCAGAATACAGGCTATAGATTTTGTTGCATTACAGGAATCATAGAATAACTGACCTGATCAGCGAAAGATTATCTACAAAAAGATATTTCACTGCCATCATTTTTTTACCTTTGTACCGTTAACTAAAAGTGGATAGCAAATGTGTTGACACGAGTAAAAGAAAGACAAAACACAAACAAACGAGATGAGGGGAAAATTTTTATATTTACACAGGGTGTTTCAAATAAAAAGAAATCATCAATATTTTATAGTTCATTTCAAGCGATATTTACCCATTTTTTAAGATTTTTACGTTTTAATAAAATTTCAAAGTAAAATAACTCTGAAGCATCCTATGCAACAGAACAATGAAAGCAAAAAATGACTTTTATCACCTTTGCCAAGCGGCATTATTTCCCCAGCTGCACTGGTGATATAGCAGACAAATTTACTTGAAGGTAACCCTCTTCGCGAAGTTGCGGTGCCGGCAGCTCTGGGTCTTATCACCTAAGAAAATGTATTACGACTGCATTCACACATATGAGCTGTGTGATACTGCTTACATCTAGTTGCTCGTTTTCGGCAACACAAAATGTTCATAAGATACTAAGACAGTAGTGTTGGACTTATGTATTTTTTTTGTAACTATGTATTTGTAATAATTAAATGTATTGAAGTGAAATATCTTATTATCGACAATCTTTGCGATATTCCCTTAACCTGATTATTATATTCATAAGGCTCTTGGATAAGGGCAATATCTGGGTGATACCGGTTGAATGTTTGCTCCAAGACCTACTGTAGCTGCCTTGGCATATTGCCGGTTTACCTGCATCCATTTAGGACCGTTGTTCAGATGGATCTGGATGTGTACTTGTCGGTAGATTCTTTCCCAGGGGTGATCTGAACGCAGTTGAGTGCGATGTATGCGGAGATGAGCCCTAGGCATTAGTCTTCTTGCTGCTTGCGACTGCCTTGCTCGGAGAAAAGCTATTTTTGGCCTCATTATTAATGCAGTCTGCTGCCACTTACACTGCCGAGGCCACTGGCCTTGGTGTGGAAGGGGATACTGCTACTGCAGCTGATGTCGCTGTTGCTGCTGATGCCGCTGCTTGAGATGTCGAGGGGGCACAATCTCCCACTGGCGGTTCTGTGACTTGTGGGATTTTGGTGGGTTTGTTACCTGCTTCACCCTTAGCTGAATCTGTGTAAATTTGAGGAGTAGTTTTTCATTCTGCGCTAGGATTCTGTTTTTCGACACTTAATCGATAGAGATGACAAATTGACCCCCATTCCTTTCCTTCACGGAGCGAAGTATTCTCCAGTCAGTGGTTGGAAGGCCGACGTTTTTCTTTTCAAGGCTGCTGATCAAAATAGCTGGAGCTAGACATCTTGATGCTCGCACCGGGGAATGGTTTGAGGTTCTTCAAAGTCGCGTCAAGCCAGACCTTCGTCTCGTTGTTGTAACACGTCAGAGACACCCATCCATCCAGCTTAAAAATCCGAGGTTGCTGTTCAAGATCTCGGACTTGTCCCACCTGTCAACATGCTCATTTTTATATGCTCCATCTGCTCCGCAGGAAGCTTTCCTCCGGGCTCTTGGTATGGGTGATGGCCACCTTACTTCCATTTACTGCATCTCTGTAGGGGAGTTTATATTTTGGTTGCTCTGTTTCTTCGATGCCTCACTTCGTTGGGTGAGTTGCTTGCTGACCGGCAACGTTTGCTGAAGCCTGGTTGGGCCGCTATTTGGTCGGTTTTGACATTGGCTTATCGCACTCGTTACTTGGCTTTGGCTTTTTCAGCTGCCATGCCTCCTTTTATCATGACTTTTTGCGACGCTTTTGCGCTCCAGTGAAATATTCATATTAGCTGTTGTCTGGAGTATCTGGCCCCTGGACTGCCCCTGCGCTTGCGTCGCTCCATGGGACTCTGAAAGCTGCTGGTACATGGGGCGTTTAGTTCCTGTATTGGGTGTTGAAGGATGACGGTCACATCCATGAGGTCGTCATCACCGGCCACTTCCATGGCATCATCGTTTCCAGCACTCGCTGGCGAACGAACGGACTAGAGTTTCATCATCTGACTCCGTTTTAAAAGTATTACTTTATATATATTTAATTTCATCCATAAGGGTTGATTAAAAGGTGAGAATGGGAAATTCAATGTTTGTAGAGCTCCCATACAAACATGAGGCTATTTACTATGGGAGTTCGCTCAGTATCCCAAGGGAAACTCTGTTAGCGATGCACATGTTTCACTTTCCTGCAACATTCAGCCCTCGGCACGATTCCAGGGACACCTTGGCTTGGGAATGTTGATGGTTAGTTTTCAGAGTCTCACCAAGGATCTTTCCAGCAAGGTTAAATCGCAAGGTTAAACCTGTGCTGAGATACCTCCTATGGTCCTTGACCTTACTTAAGTCCCCTCAACGCACTAAGGTCCATCAACGGAGGGGGAATCACAGTGAAAAAGACGAAATTCCTTTGAAAATTATGAATAATTATGTGTTTGAAGCAGAACAACAAAATGAAATTATTGTTCCTAGTCATAATTCAAACCTATTTTGCGACTTTCTTCAAATACGGGTAACTCAAAACAGAGAAGAACCTGCCAGAAGAGAACTCTATCGTTATGTTTACTTGGATGTGACGTTTGTGGACGATTTTGATGTTCTACAGAGGTGGTATTCGCATAAAAGTACAGCTCCAAAATATTAGCAACACCAGCTTCTAGCGCATCTTAAAAGAGGGTATTTTCAGTAGTACAAAATTTAATTTCGAAAAAGTAATGTTTTAAGAAATTTATATTCTTCTTTTACTATTCTTGCTTTGTTTTATTGTATTTTTATTTACTTCATTTTTTTACTCATTTTCTGTGCTCATATAATAACTTTATAGCAAAGAATTGCATTTTGATTTTCTAATTAAAGAAAAGTGAGTAACAATTTTTCTTTTTGTTTTATAATTTTTTATAAACTTAAAACGGTATAAAAAGCATACAGCACTTTCTAAAATATTAAAACTGCTCATACTGTCAATGATCCGCCGTACAATACTTACTGCTCATAGAATATCTGTTGTACGAGTATTTATGTCACCTATAATGTTGTTTCAAGAGAGTACAATAGGCGCATTCGATTCGTAACTAGTATCGCGCTCGTATCGAATGCGCCTAATGCGCTGGGAGTGAGAATTTTGAGCTATTCTTAAAGCATCTTAAGATGATATTATCATAAATAGTTTGTGATCTTGGGATTAAACGGACAACAATAACATAGAAAAATTAGCAAATATCTTTGAATACTTGCCATTTGGATTCAGAATGGTATTTCATATAAAGTTCATCAAGTTATGCCAGTGAATATAGATTTTGAAGAAATGAGACTTCAACGGATGAATTCGTAAAAATAAATTAAAATTAAAATTTATAATTGATTTTATATTATATTTTAAGTGGAAGCTTTATAACATTTAAAATTTTTTGTAAAACGAATTTAGAAATGCAATATATTAATTGTCATAGTAGTGGCTATACCAAGTGCGTTTAGAAATAAATAATAATTAAATAACTTTTAACTATTAGATGTTTTAAATCAATTGAATATTTTGTTTTTTGCAGCCAAAACCTAATTATTTGGTAGTACCTGTGGTTTTACGAGCTGTTTTTCTTCCCTTATTTGTATTCTGCAATTATCTTCCGAAAGACATCGAGAGAGTTCTACCAATACTTATAACTAATGAGTGGATTTACTGGATAATTGCTGTTATAATGTCATTTAGTTCTGGTTATTTAAGGTAAATGGTTTGAATTTTATTATACGTTAATACTTTTTATTATATTTTAGTGCTCTTGGAATGATGTATGCACCCCAATCTGTCTCTACGAAACATCAAACAACTGCTGGAATGCTCGCTGCCGCAATGCTCATAAGTGGAATTTTTTCAGGGATTTTATTTTCTTTTATATTCCCTCCCTTAGTGGGTAATGTGACATTTTAAGCAATAAGTTCATTTTTAGGAATGACAAAATAAAGTTATTGTTCTAAAGAATTTTAGACTTATTATATGTATATATAATATATAACGGATAAGTTGCTTTTTAGTCGGTGCGGATACTGGTAAGTGTCCTTGAAAGAAATGGTTAACCTACTTGATTCGGCTCTTGCTCAGTAGGGTGGACAATATTTTGAAAGGCATATGGAAGGTGGGAGGTAGGAATTAGGAGCGAGAGCGCTGTCGTTCCAACTATGCATAGAGGAATGTCGAAAGATTCTTTCTCGTTTCTTGTCTTGGAGAGCAACATTTTTGTTGTTTTTTCCATCTATTGCATCGAGGAATGTCGAAATATTTTTTCCTTGTTGCTTGTCTTTGATAGTAACATTTTGGTTGAATATGGACTCAGCTGATCGCCATTACCAGCTACACTTCCAGTTGATATATATAGTTACCGAGTTTGTATGTTTTTGTAATTCATGAATTCATGAATTAATAGTTTTCTGAACAGATCTCGAGGGATTCCATTGCACGTGTTGCACGACTACTAAGCATAATATTCTAATATCCTATCTAGATGAGCTCTGCTGAGTAGGTTACGACCGGGTGTATTATCGTACAAGAGGCTGATGTATTCTCCACAGTATGTGTTGCTTCGAAGGTGCCTTATGCTTCGAAGGTATATTATGTGAATATATTTAAGTTAAGTTATAAATAATCACGGCCGCATTAGCTAGTATCTTAATAGCTAATGCTCAACGGCCAATAACAATAAAATAAAGAATTTTCAAATTAAAATAAGTTACGTTTATTCCGGTGTCCAAAAGTACAAGAAGTGCTTGTTCCTAAAGCTAAGGTTTATATACTTATTTGTATCGTAATTACAATAACAATTCTTAATAGTAAAACACACTAACTAACATCCGCAGTGTGAAAATGCATCTATTGCGGTTTCGCACGCTTATCAGCTCATGTAATACAGTCCCAACGGTAATGCGATCTTTTCAGCGATGCACTTGAACTTATCGTTAGGGTTGGTGCACCTGAACTGTTGCTATATATATATATATATATATATATATACTTGTGACGAGGTCTACTCCGCTTTCTCAGATTACGAAATCAAGAGATACAGTGAGGCAAGAAATTTTACGATCCGAGAAAAATCCCAAGGTAGCACTGACAAGATGAAGTAATTGCTCAAAAACAGAGAATACACTAAATAGTGAGGAGAGACATTCTGTAAAAAAAATATGTGAGGAATACAACGATGTCTTCCTACTAGATGCCGTTCAGTCTTGCAATCGATACATATCGCACGTTAACAATGGTAAAGCCTATGCCTACGTACTGAAATTCTCCAAGAAGGACTACCTAATAGATAGAGAATTTAGGTCTAAGTTACGATAATTTTAAAGAACCGAATTATGGATCGGTTAAACATCGGTTCTTACGCAGGTAAGAAAATGGATGGAAAGAGCACATGAATTAATGAAGTTAGACCCAAGCGTAGACAAGAAGAGAAGGCATCCATATAAGCCATATGTACGTCATTACGTGACATATTTTTGCTGGAAAGAGACCAGGTATCCGATACACTGGGTGTAGAGCATGAGATACCGATGAGGGCAGACCAGCCACAAATTAACCAGAAACAATACAGATTGCCACAAGCTAAATGGACAAGTTCAGGGGATGTTAAATGATAATATAATTTGCCCGAGTACCTCGCCTTAGAACTCGAAAGAGGGGGCTGCTCAGGGTCAGAACAAGTGGAGAATGGTCGTTGATTTTAGGAAATTGAATGCCGCCACTATCAAGCAGTTCTTGCCGATACCAAAGACATAGTAGACACTTTTCTATACTTGTTTTAGCAAGTGGCTACCATCAGGTGTTGGTGGATACCCGATATAAGCAGAAAAACGCGGTTTAGTACCAGTTTTGGGTACTATGAATTCAATAGGATGCCGTTTGGATGAACAGGAGCACCGACTACCTTAGCTTGGCAAAAAACCTCTACTGAACCCTCCTCGAGGGTGCCGACTGGTAATATATATCATAGTATGATCCAGGTCCCGTGTGGATTTGCCTTCCATTGCATCGGACGCGGCCCCAGGTGGCAGATAGGGGGACCCTTGGTAGGCAAATGACATTACTTCTGAACCTCTTAGGAGGGGCGGGAGTTATGACTGTCTGTCTATCACAATGATGGTATAGAGAATGGGTACCATCCGCGGACCAAACTGGCTAGGGAGGAGTCACGAACAAAAACCACTCTCTGGCGATGTATAACATACAGGATAATACTGCAGGTGGAACCCACGCATGTGGCAATCCACCCGCTTCGGCGGCAGGGGCACGGATTCTGGAGGTCCCAACCATCGCTAAAGTCTCTCGCCTTTATCAGCGAGAGCGCATCCTGGAGGAGACGGGGGTTGTTACCACAATCTCTTCTTCTTCAGAGACGGAGGAACGAACCCTGGATCCAGAGGGCCTGCGTCGGGAAGTCTCCACAGTGGCGGAACGACCCACCAGTGGTTCTGGGGCAACGCGAATGCAAGCGAGGAGGAAGAGAAAGAAGCGGCATGCTAGGCTCGTGCAGGAGAAATCCTCACGTGGCTCTACCGGCCCTTCTGTGTCAACTCCCTTCAAAAGGCCCAGGTCGGCGGTAGTGACACCCACGGAAGCCACCGAGCCTGCGGAGGGATTGACTGCTCCGAAATCTAGCTCGCGAAGTAAGCGGCGGAAGGACTGCACTCTTTGATTGGCTCAAGGGTGTAGTCAATGACGTGCCCCCATGGGACCACTCGCTTCGCGGTCTATAGCGCAGCAGGCGTGTCCATTAGGAAGGCCTGAAGATATCCAAAGCAATGCCCAGCATACGATCTGGGGCAGCAGCAAGTGCAGTGAGCGGGGCTCTCGACTTTTCGAGTATTTTGCCTCCTCCAGCCTGAACATTCACAATGTAGGCAAGCAGCCTACTTTTGTGACTACGAGAAGGCAGGAAGTAATTGACGTCACCCTGTCAAATCCAAGACTAGGATGGTCGATCAACATCTGGAGGGTCCTCGCCGAAGACTCGTGCTCGGACCACAGATACATTGAGTTTCAGTGTGGCGAGCAGACGCAGATGCCATTGCCCGACAGAAACCCAAGAAAAATAGACTGGCCAAAGTTCAGGGAGGCACTGCGTAGCAATTACGTGGCGCCACTGAATCTTCGCAAGGAGCAAAACATTGAGGCGGCTGTTGAACATCTCAACACTGCTCTAACAAACAGCTTCGAGCTAGCCTGTCCAACTGGACATCCTCTTAGCCGGACTCCTGTTCCATGGTGGAATCGAGAGCTTCAGGTGCTGAGGCGTGAGTCTAGAAAACTCCTCAACCGGGCCCTCAAGACAAATCTTGATGAGGACTGGGAACGATATCGACGTGTTCAGAGGGACTACAAGAAGCTAATTCCCTGAGTGACACAGCAAAATTGGTGAAAGTCCTGAAAAAGGACCAAACCGCGAAGCTGGGGTCGCTCAGGATGGCTCCTATACGGAGAGGCAAAGTGAGACACTCAGCTTGCTGTTGGAGTCACACTTTTCAGGAAATCAGGTAAGCATAGCCCGTTAGCAACCACCTTTGGTCGGAACTGTTGTCAGGGCAGCTACACCCTCTCGACATGATTGGTGTGTCGCCAGAACTGTGGCGAATGAGGCTGCCATTAGATTTGCTATCAAATCCTTTGACAGCATCAAATCGCCCGGACTGGATGGCATATATCAGATTGTGTTGAAGGAAGGCATTGAGTTAGTGTTGGCAGCACTGAAGAAGATCTTCACTGCATGCCTCGCGCTGGCCTATGTACCACGCTCTTGGAGGATGGTGAGGGTTGCTTTCATTCCTAAGGTTGGAAGAGACGACTACACCAATCCCAAGAGCTTCAGAGCAATTAGTATGACCTCGTTCATGCTAAAGAGTTTAGAACGGCTGGAGCTTCGCATGCGTAGGAAGTCTCTGAAGACGCATCCACTCTCTCCATTTCAGCATGCCTATCAAAGCGGAAAATCCTGCAAGACGGCTCTGCAAAACCTTGTTGTAAGGATAGAGCGAGCCATCGACAGTTAAGAATACGCAATAGGCATCTTTGTGGACATAGAGGGTGCGTTTGACAATGCTACTTTCGACAGAATGTGCGGCTCTGCTAGGCGGCATGGCGTAGACCGGGCTCTAGTAAATTGGATACGTTCAATGCTGGCCCAGAGAATTATAACGGTGCGAGCTTAGGAAGATATACTTGTGTCGTCTGGGGTTAATAGAGGCTGTCCCCAAGGTGGCGTACTGTCTCCGTTGCTCTGGTGCATGGTAATCCATCCCCTGCTTAACACCATTAATGACTCGGGTGTCTACGCTCAGACATATGCGGATGATGTTGGCTGTCTTGTAACAGGTCCATCCCTTATGATTGTCTGCAGAAGGGTGCAGAGAACTCTGGATATGATTGACACTTGGTGCACTGCGAATGGGCTATCGGCTAATTTTGTCAAGACTGGTATTGTCCACTTTACCAGAAGGAGAAAGCTTGATGGATTCTGCCTACACTAAAAGGAGTCACTATCCAGCTATCCAAGGAAATCAAATATCTTGGAGTCATCCTTGATAACAAACTTCTTTGGAAATCACATGTCGAACTGAAGACATCCAAAGCACTATCAGTTTCCTGGCAATGTAAGGGTATTTTTGGTAAGACATGGGGTCTTTCCCCTAGTAAGGTTCTATGGGTCTATACAGCTATGGTAAGACCTATTATCACCTATGCATCGTTGGTTTGGATGAGCAGACTCTCTCTTGTAGGGCTCAAAAAAGCTGTAGCGGGACTACAGCGTACTGTCGCCATGTGTTGTACCGGAGCATTTCCGACTACTCCAGGCCCGGCACTTGATGCTCTGGTGAATCTTCCGCCACTAGATGTCTTCATCCGCGGAGAGGCCGTTAAGGCCATCTGCAGAGTGAAACATAGTGGCCACTGGTATGGGGTGTATTCGATATTGGACGACGGCGCAGGCACTGACATCGATTCTGCAATCCTGTCTATGCCCCCGGACTCCATGTCGTCAACCGTCATACTAGAAAGGCGGTACAATGTGTTGCTGCCAGAGGCTCGTTCATGGTTAGATCCCGAGAACGAGCCCGGCAAACACTGCTGCCGTATTTTCATTGATGGCTCCAGGACTGAAGAAGGTTCAGGTTCTGGTGTCTTCGTGGAATCTTGTGGGACCCGTCGGTTCTTTGCCCTTGGTCTGCATGCGTCTGTGTTTCAGGTGGAGGTGTATGCGATACTTGAGGCGATGGACTTTGTTGTGGAAAACAGGTGGAAAGGCAAATCTATTTGTGTCTGCAGTGATAGCCAAGCTGCGCTCATGGCCTTGGATAGTCCGACCACCACTTCCACGATTGTCAGGTCCTGCAAATCCAGGCTAAATTGTGTTGGAAAACATAATAGTCTGACGTTGACTTGGGTCCCGGGACACGCTGGCATTGCGGGTAACGAGACCTCTGACTCCTTGGCCAGGATGGGCTCCGAGGCTGTTTTTATTGGCCCTGAGCCTGTTCTGCCACTCCCTTCCGCTGCCATCAAAGCCACTGCAAACAAGTGGGTTGTTTCGACCCACAAGCGAGCATGGCGTGCTGAGAGAGGCTGCGGATAGACGAAAATTATGTTACCTGCTATCTCTGACCGATAGTCACGGTTCCTTCTATCTTTAGGTAGTAGGGACTGCAGGCTGTTGGTTGGCGTGATGACAGGGCACTTTCTATGGGCTAGGCACATGAAAGGATTGGCATATCAGACAGTGCGCTATGCCCAGCCTGTGGAGAAGAAGACGAGACGGCGGACCATTTTCTTTGCGTCTGCCCTGCCTTTACTCGAATCAGGTTTGGGATTTTTGGCACTGATGTGCTGAGGAGTGACAAACTTGGCTCCTTGGCACCACAGGATCTACTTCTATCTCTTCGGAGGTCGGTTAGATTTAAAGCAGATTAAAAGGGAACCTTAAGTGCAGTACAATGGATATATACTCTGTCTGAGTGCTGCGCTTACTAGATTGTTCCGAATACAAAAAAAAGGTCCTGGTGTTAGGAGGTATCTAGCTAAGATGAGGATGTAAGGTGGTCTGTTTATTACTCCTCGATTGTACAGCATCTGGTATTTGCACTCTTATTATGATTGGGGGTAAAGGGCTGGATCAAGGTTTTATGCGATCGGCGATATTGAAGATATTCCATCTTGTCCGAGAGCCAGAGCTTCAATTCCGGCTACAACGGCCGACTCCGAGAAAATAATGAGGATCTTCACAGTAAGTAACTCGGAACTTCCGGTAAATGTATGGAAATTCATAAAAATTGAAAGCGGTGGCGGCAATTCAGCGCGGTGAAGACGAAACGTGCCACGATGCAGGTGCTGCTGCTGCTAAATAAAGAAACAGTAGAGTCGTTGGCGAAATGCGACTTTATACGTTATGGATTCGGCAAGGTGAAGGTAAAAGCTTATAAACCTGACGCCGTTGATTGTCTCGTGTCAAGAGCCGAATCGGAAATAAATGACGAGACCGACAATGAGCTAAAGACAGAGAGTAACGTCGACAGCCATAACAATGAGGATGGCTACATATCTTCAGGTACTGAGCTAAGCAGGGCCCTGGAGAGAATGTACTCGAAGAAGGAGCTTCTTAGCGACTCGCAATATGATGCAGATGCGACGCTGGTAGCTAATGAAGCTCCTGCAAATAAACCTCCACCACAGTAAAGCAGCTTCGGCTGAACTTCTGAATAGACTGGCAGAACACCAGCCAGACTTTGTCCTCATTCAGGAGCCATGGGTGAGTGGAGGAGAGTGTGTGGACTGAGGACTCCCCAGGCTATAAAATTTACACCGCCAAGTAAAATCAGTGTAAGTAAAATCAGGGCGTGTATACTTGCTAAATCACAACTTAATGTTTTTATAATTCATAATTGCAGTAATGAAGACCATGCAACGGTCAGCTGGGAAATAAACGGAAATATCTACCGGCTGACCTCTATGTACCTCTCCCATGATGACCCAGGGCCACTACCATCGGTCTTCCTTAGGAAGTTAACAGCGAATAGTGAGGCTTCTGGAGTGGGTCTTATACTGGGGGTGATGCAAATGCCCACCATACGGTATGGGGTATGGGGACATCAACGAACGGGGCGAGTCTCTCTTCAATTATATTATGAGTAGAAAGTTGCTACTTTGTAATAGGGGAAATGAACCCACGTTTATCACGCACAATCGTCAAGAAGTGCTAGATATTACGTTGGTATCGGAGGTATTATTCGAAAAGATGGTACAATGGAAGGTTCTATCGGAACACTCATTTTCAGACCATCGCTGAAGTCATATTCTAAGAAGAAACGACCCTACCAATCATTTCTAGGAATTATAGAAGGACTAACTGGCAGAAGTATAATCTTATGCTAGAGAAAGTTCTTCCAAAATATCCACCACAAATTCCTGACAATGCTGAGTCCCTAGATAATCTTGTCAGGTCTTCCAACAACTTTTGCATGAAGGCACTACATAGAGCGTGTCCTAAAAGCTATAATAGAGGTAAGAGGCAACCCCCCCTGGTGGTACTCTGAACTTAACAAACTAAGAAGGGAGTCTAGAGACCAATTCAATAAAGCGAAGTCTTCTCGGACCGAAAGTGACTGGGACTGTCATAGTGACAAATAAAAGCAATACAAAAAGGAATTGATAAAAGCGAAAGGAACATCTTGGAGGTCCTTCTGTGGTGATATTGAGACCACCACAGAGGTATCTGGACTACGCAAGATTCTCTCAAACTCCACTTCAACAATTGGTTACCTCCAGAAACCTGACAGGAACTGGACAGAATCAAGTGAAGGGTCTCTAAATCTGTTATTAAATGCAAACTCTTCTAACAACCCTAAAGGCGGCTATCCTCCACCGATCTTCCCAGCTCAACTACAGTCTTCAATAAGCTATATTATGGAATGGTTAATAACTAACCTACGAGGAAGCGCGTGGACGTCGTGTGGTCGATTATGTGGGGGCGTCTCTCGGTTGGTGATACTCCGGCTTCGCTTGCCCAGGTCGGCGTCGGCAGCATTAGTTTCCCGACTTAGTGGAGGTTGTGGCCACTACGGCGATGACGCCAAAGCCGCACGGTGGTCGACACAGCTGCGCCGCGGCTCCGTACTTACCAACATTGGCTAGGCGTTGTGGCGCGATCGCGGTGCCGGCTGGGGCTGCGGGTATCAGCGCGACCCATCTGAAGTGGGGGCGTAATCTTACGCAGCAGCTCCTGGTTCTCCCGCGTTAACGCTACAAGCTGTGCCACTGACTGGCGTAGCGCGGCAAGCTTTGCGTGTATGGGATTACCCGTCGAACCATGCGACGATCTGCTTGCGAATGGAGAGCGGGGTATCGGAGACGCAAGCGGAGTGACGTAGCTGCCACCGTCGGTCCATTGTCGGTCAATTCGTCGGCCACTGCGGCGAGCTTTTCCAAGCTAGTGCCTTTTAGCATTTTGAGCAGCCGGAAAGTTGGTGTCAGTAGCAAGTCGAGCCACTTAACGCGGATGACGTCATCCGACGCGCGGTCTCCCGCTAGAATCCGCATCTGTCGAAGGAGTTGAGACGGCATTTTCTCCCCCAATTCGAGCTGAGTGAGCAGCTTGTGCATCTGCCAGTTTGCTGTGTGGAGTACATCAAAAACCTCAGATATGGTCTCCGAATCGAGCGCGGAAACCACCAGGTTATAAAGGCTGTTGTCATTTCTGACATTATGCACCTCGAAGGCCGCCTCGATTTGGAATAATCAAAGCTCCGGAGTAGCACGGTTCCACACCTCGTTGCAGCAACCGTGGCGGGGGTTGCGGTTGTGGCGCGGGCAGTGCTTGCTGTGGCTATTGTTGATGCCATTGCTGGCGCTCCAGCGATGTAGGCGATACAGGCATGGATCCAGGGGGCGAGTGTAGCATCTTACATCTCGTGCGCTGATTGCTTATTATACCCCTCTTGGTGGGGCGAATGCGTGATCAAATCAGGTCGGGATCACCAATTTGGCTATTTGCTCGATGATAGCGTTGCCAATAATAAAACAATAGAAAAACATTATTATTATTATTATTATTAAACAGTTTATTACATAATACAAATATAAAATAAACTTAAAACTAAGGCACTAACGACTAGGGTTTTCGGCCAATTAGAATTAAGTTTCATTTAATAAAGATAAAATAAAATACGATGAATTAGATCAAAAGTCCGTCCGGTTCCAGCGCAGCGCAAAAAGAGAAAGAAATGAAAAGGCCTGAAACACAAAGTCCGACATTCAGCAGTCCAACACAGGCTGGTTCCGCTTGCCATGGAAACAATGTGCGGCAGCGACAGCGAGAGTTAAGTTAATAAAACGCTGAGAGAACTTCGGTTCAATGTTGATTTTATTACGGAGTTTAACTTAAAACTAAACTAACAATTTTAAATTACTTACGCCGAAACCTTATAGTAACTTACTTACATCGATTATTTGTTATCGCTGCTGTAGGCACAAAAGTACTTTCCAAAATTATGTAGGAGGGTAGAAAGAAAGGTAAATGTCTATAACCACCAATAAGCAGAGTGCAAAGCCGTAGCTGAACAAGTACTAATGCACTGAGAATTGCAGACGTTGCATTTAGGGGTTGTTTATGTCATTGCACTTCAGTTAATTTATGTCATTGTACAGATCGTACTGACTTTGCTTTTTGTATTGTTTATGTCATTGCACTTCAGCTAACTCATGTCAATGTACTGATCGTACTGACTTTGCTCTTTGGGAGGTTTGTGTCGTTGCACTTGAGAATGGTCTCGAATGGAAATATGAAAGGGAGTTGGAAAATGCATAAACGGCTTTGGTGGTCATTTGTGAGATTCATACTTGATAAGAATGATATCTCAGCTGACGTTTGGTGTTAGATTTAGGGTTCGCAGCAACTGCTGGCGTAACTCCTCCCCCCTTAGTTTGAGGACACTCCTGAGGCATCATATTTTTTATCTTTACTTGCAGGTTTTTGTGCTTACAGGTCAACGTTACAATAAATATTATAATGACAATTATAATTATTACAAAAGTGCTTCCATATGCATATTTTTCGTGCTTGGAATATTTAATTTCACTGATTTCTTTCAGATTTTGAACTTTTTCTAGAATTAAGTTGTCAAATGTTAGCTTTTTATTTGAATCTTTAATGCTTTCCAAATAATATCGTGAAACTTTGTTTAACATGTCTTTCTGCATTTTGTATCTTATTATTTTTTATAATGATTGAACAGTTGTTGAAGTTAATTAAATAATTCCCATTTAAAATTAATTTACGATCGTCGCAAGTATTTGAGAAATTTGCTAAATGTTGGTTTTTTGCTAGTATAATTCCATTATTTAATTCTATAATTTCGGATATGTTTTTAAATATGTACATGCAGTTCTTTTTCAATATACAGTTTTTACATCTTCTTACATTTTTAATATACCAGTCTCCTACATAATTGTATATCTCTTTTTCAAATTTGACAATTTCTTGCAGTTCAAACATATATTCTAAATTATGGTTATCTGCCTGGCAGATAATAGTGCATGCAATATTCTTTGTAGAATAACAGTATCTTTTGGTATTTTTATAACAAATATAATATTTTTATTTTGGTCTAGAATTGTGCTTAATTCTATATTTTGTAACTTATCTAGATCGATTTTGTATTCCTCTATATCCTCGTTTGTTAGTAAATTGCTATAAATAGTGCCAAGTCTAGCAGATGCAATGTTGTCCTGTATATGGTCTATGTTATCTTGTAAAATTTTCATCTTTAATATGAAGTCTATATATAGTGTTTGTCTGTATAGTGTACTTGATTGACCACTAATGTCATTAAGTTTGTTCTGTATTAGTATTCTGTCTTTATCGATTGCGTTTTTCAATATGGAGAAGGTTTCGTTGAAGTTTTGGTTAATTTTTATCTGATTGTTAAGGTTTTGTATAGCATTGTGATTGTTTGTATCAATTACGTTAAGGTGTCCTTCTATTTCTTGTCTGTCTTCATCATTCATTGTTCCATAAAGCCATTTTTATGTAGTACCCATGAAATTAAATAGTCCACGTTTTCCTCGGTGTGGAATTAATGTATAAATTTTGTTTCGGATGTTATTTAATTATATTTCTAAAGCAATCGATTTTTCTTGTAGGTTTAATTTTTTTATATTATTTTGTAAGTTGTCGACTATATCTAAGATTTCGTATGGATTTATAAAGTGTAGTATTGTATCGTAGTTTTTAACGAGAGCGACGTTGTCTATTGTTAGTTCGGTGTAGCCCAGGTTGGTTTCTATCTTCTCCATTAGCAGATGGGTGTGGCCTACGTTCGGTGTCCACAGTATCAGGAATAATATTAACATCCATTTTACCTGCAAATTTAGTTTATCTTTTAATATTGGATGTATGTATATTTCCTAGTGCTTTCTTAGTATATTTTGGTTCTTCCTTATGCCTCACACTTTTATAATTTTTGATATAGCCTTCTGATCTATTTTCTGAATAGTGTTCTCTGTTTGTGTTGTATTTAATTATGTACCTAGTTTTTTCTTTAATGGAATTTGTATAAATCTGACTTTTGTCACACTTCCCTTGTTGTACATTAATTGGTTTTTCCTTTATTGTTGAGTGGTAACTATTATTATACCATTCTATTGCCCTACACATTTTCTCTTTTATGCTAAGTTGCTTGTTTTCGATATTTAGAATTCTTATTCTCTCTGCTAATGTATTGTGTAGCCGTTCGATATCAGTGTTTCCTGTGTGGTTGTTTGCTTTTACTAAATGAAGTTCTATGTTCTCGTTTCGTAAGTAGTCTTTTACGTTCATACTTTTAAATTCATTATCTGTGATTAGTTTCTTAAAATGACCCTTTTGTGATCTGAGATATCTTAGTTTTTCAATAATTGTTCTGTACTTTCTATCTACAAGGTAATATGCGGTGGCGAACTTAGAGAATCTATCGTTCTAATTGATGTATTTCTTCAAATTGAAATGGGCAAGCACTTATAAATTGTATGATGTTGTTATTGATTAAGAGCACTTCCTCTCTCATATCCACAACTGCTCCTAATGGTCTCAGTAGATTTTGGCCTAATATTGCGTCGAATTGTTTGTTAAAAAATTTTGTAATTTTCCAAACCATATTTGCATCTTCATTAAATTCACTAGGTAACGCAGTTGTAATTTGTGTGTCAATTAGCGTTTGGTTGTTGAGTGAATTGAATTTTATTGATGCTGTTAGTTTTTCCCTCCTATGTTGTGGTAATTTTCTATCATCGAGTAAGGATGTTGATGATCCTGTATCTATTAGACACATAATTTTGTCTTTGCCTATCGTCCCTAATCATTCCCGAACTTGCTAGCAAGTCGTATGCACTCCGTAAGTTTGTTATATTTTTGTTTAGTATTAGTGTTGCTAAGTTAATGTTAATGTTATTTATAAAGGTTCATAATATTATGCCCTCATTATTTGCTGGGCTAAATTCTATGTGCTTATTTATGTCGTCTTCATATTTTTCATTAAGTTTACTTTAAATATTTCTTAGCTCTAAATAATAAGATCTTGGTTGGTTGGTTGGTTGGTTTCAGTGGCTGATCCAAGTCGGATCACAATTATCGCCTTAGCGACGTTTTGATATCACAACCTCTCCTAACGCCGGAAAAAACGAGGGATTGTTCACTGAATCCACTTTGTGGAGTTTAGGTATCTTAAAAGATCTTTCGGTTTTATAGCCGAGAGATCGGATAAACTCGCCAGTAAATAGTTTCCTAGTGTTCTATTTCTTGCGGCCGCCAGAGCCGGGCATTCGCAAAGTAAATGGATTAAGGTTTCCTTCTCTTCTGAATTTCCACAACTTCTACAATGGGTATTGTACGGTCTCTGCAATTTCTCTGCATGAGTACCCTCGAGCCAGTGACCCGTAAAGGCCGCCGTGAGGCGGCTGGTGCCCATGCGGTCCCTGTTTATTAGATCCCTAGATCTCGCTGTGTTAAAGACTGGCCAGGTTGCCCGGGATGTATTACATGTTGTAAGTGTCCTGCATCTATTGCCCGCTAAGGTAAGACAGTGCATGTAGATGCCCCTCTTAAGCGCACCCATGGAAACAGGTACTATTTCCACATGGGTTAGATCGAAAGTGGCTCCTCTGCGCGCCAATTCATCAGCCTTCTCATTTCCATCTATATTCCTGTGTCCGGGGACCCAGATGATTGTGATGTCAGCATGGTGACCTAGCGCCCTAAGTTCCTCCCTGCACTCTCTGACCTGTCTGGAGTTGATGGTGTTTGATTGTAGGGCTTTTATGGCAGCCTGGCCGTCCACAAAAATAGCAACCGTGCTCCTCTGCCTTCTCTAATGTGGTGGGTGATCTGTCGACATGCTTCTCTGATTGCGAGTATTTCCGCCTGAAAAACTGTAGCTGTATCGGGTAGGCGTGTACAGTAGTTAATGTTAGCGGGGGGAAAGGCCCCCGCCCCCACGCCTTGGTCCATTTTTGACCCGTCCGTATAAATGGGTATATCGTACCCCATTTGGAGTTTTCTTATCGACCATTATTTTCTTGAGGGAAATCTAACCTTGAAGTCCTTTTGAAGTCTAGTTGTGGTACTATGTAATCTCTCGTCATTTGTGTTAATTCCCTCGTCACTGTGTATAGCACCTTACCATGACCGTACGTTCGCTCAGACCAGCACTTTGTCGCTTTTAACCTTAGAGCACTGTTGCAGGCTACGTTTTTAATGTACAGGTCGATATGTACAGGAGGATATGTAGCATTACGTTGGGTGCCTCCGCTGGACATGTTCTCAGGCTCCCTGCAATGCCAGCGGCAGCTGCTTCTTGAACTCTACTGAGTCTCTGAACGTTATAATCCTTATCTAGAGCTGGCCACCAGACTATTGAATCGTAAGTTGTTATTGGACGCACGATTGCTTCGTACATCGAGTGAATCATATGGGCGCGTACTCCCCATTTTTTCCCAAAAATTGTCTTGCATAGAAAGCTACGTGGGCTTTCCTGACCCGTGGCTCTACATTGGTTCTCCAATTCAGCTTCGGATCCAGTTATAACTCCTAAGTATTTCGCTTTCTCCGCTAGCTTTAGCTGTTGTCCATTGAGTGTCGGAAGTTTAAAGATGGGAATCTTGGTCTTGTTGATGAAAAGTATCTGTTCTGTCTTTTCTGGATTCACACCTAGTCCACATCCTGTGGCCCAGGAATTCAGTTTCCAGGATCTTTTGCATATCACTTATTACACTGGGGAACATGCCTGATACAGCTATCACTACATCGTCCGCGTATGCTACCGTCTTAACCCCCATTGAATCTAGTATACCGAGGATGTTGTCAATTACCAATAGCCACAATAGGAGTGAAATCACCCCACCTTGTGGTGTTCCTCTACTGACGTGTTTGACGAGAACCGTGTTACCCAGCTCAGACTGAATGACCCTAGTCCTAAGCATTGTAACTATCCACTCCCTAAGAACTTCCTCAACCCCTACCCTGGTGATAGAGTCCAGAATTGCTTTGTTACTAACGTTGTTAAAAACCCCTTCTATATCCAGAAAGGCTGCCAACGTGTACTGTTTATGGTGGATTGTTTTTTATACTAATCGAATTACCTCATGTAAAGCTGTTTCCGAGGATTTACCCCTGAGATATGCGTGTTGCGACTTCAAGAGTGTGAACTGATCCACTGTATGCTTAAAGTGGATGTCCAGAGCCCTCTCCATTGTTTTGAGAACAAACGATGTAAGACTAATGGTTCTAAAATCTTTTGCCGACTCATGCCCAATCTTCCCCGCCTTTGGGATGAAAACAACCTTTACCTTCCTCCAACTGAGGGGGATGTAGTTGAAGCATATACATGTCCTATATATCCCTTTTAGCCATGGGATCACCACAACCTGTAACCAATGCAGCATGATTGGGAAAATCCCATCCAAGCCCGGCGATTTGTAAGGCGAGAAACAATTTATAGAGTGTTTGATTTTTTCGTCCGTGAATATCAGAACACAAACCGGTGGCATCTGATTGCCCATAACGGGTAATTGAGATACATGCGCGGTATCTTTACAGTCTGGGAAGTGTGTTTGAAGTAAGAAATCAAGTATTTCAGAAGATGTTTCCGTCCATGCACCATCCGTCTTTCTAAGGAAAGAGGGGTTGGTGTGTTCCTTGGACAGTATCTTGCTGAGTCTTGCTGAAGTAGAGGTTGCCTCAATTGATTCACAAAATTCTCTCCTGCCATTTTTCTTGGCTTCCCTGATAGATTTTTTGTAAACTTTGAGACTCCCTTTATATCGTGCCGAATCTTCGTCCCTATAACAATGGTTGAACAGTTTCCTGGTTCTCTTCCTGAGATTCGATAATTTTTTGGACCACCATGGTGTAAGAGTTTTTCTACTCCTAGTGACTGGACAAGCACACTTATAAACTATATTAAGAGCTTCCTCAAGATTCCCCACTTTTTTGTCTATCGCCTCAGTAGATTCAAATTTCATTGTGTTAGAAATTTTAAGTTTTGAGCTAGCTACCCTCGTAAAAGTATCCCATTTTATTCTCCTGGGGTTTCTGTAAGCAATAGCAGCTACGGTTTTCAAATTTACCTTGAAAACTATCCAACTATGGTCCGAGAAGGACTTCTTGTTGGATTCCCTCCATTCTCCTACCTGGACTGATGCGTCTTCTGAAATTAGAGTTAAATCTAGGACTTCTTCCCATCCAGCACATTTATTAGAGCTGGGGAAGGTAAATGTGGGAGTATTCCCTCTGTTACATACTGTAAGGTTCGAATTATTTATAAAGTTAAAAAGTGACTCACCCCTTTCATTATCCTCGGTGCTACCCCATAGAGTGTGCCTCGCGTTGGCGTCGCATCCCAGAAGGAGTGGGACATTTTTGGCAGCAGCATTGGCGACCAGGGTCGCTACCTCTTCCGGTGGGGCGTCACTGTTGTGCGCCATATAAGCTGATGGCGCTAGTAGGTCTGGTCCACTTTGCACCTCGATTTTTACGACTGTTAAATCGCCTGTGCTGTACTGTGGGCAGATAAAAGCATTAATTGCTTTCTTAACTAGGATACATGATCGAATCTTATCACCGTTCCTGATATAGTGCATATTGAATTTATTCAGCTTGAGCCCCATAACGTCATTTCCTCTGACCCATGGCTCCTGCACAATGCCGATGTCCGCGTCTTCTTAACCCAGAAAAACGGCAAAGTTATCTGATGCATTCTTAGAATGCTGCAGATTAATCTGCACCACCTTCAGCATCGGTACCCTGTTGTGCAGGCGCTTTGCAGACTTCTTCCTGAAGGTCCGTGTCCTCTGGAATCTTGTTGGCCTCCTTCAACTCATCCGCGTCGCCGGGCGGAAGATTTTTAATTTGGCGTACCTAACGCCAAAACGCATTTTGCAGTCGGCTGCTTCCAGGACACCAACGGACTCCTCGTTAATTGCCAGAAGCAGGGACATGCTTGTTTTCTGGGCACCTTCGTTCTTGATGATCGCCCAGTCGTGCATTGCCATATTGGGTTTTGCCGCTGTAATAGCTGGAGCACCTACCCGTCCTCGACCTTCAGTATGGGTAGCCAAATACGGGCTCTCGGTCATCTTGGGATATCCCCGGCTGGTATCAGCTTAAGCCTTCCCATGCTTCGCTAATCTTAGCTATGCACTTGCCGAGGAGTTCCTTGGACGGCCGATCGTCGCACCTGAACACCCTGCATTCCCGTACCACATTGGAGGAGACGAAGCCAGAGGGAGAAGCATCCGCATTGGACAAGAGGTGTTCCATCACCATCTTTGCCAATTTGGATTCAATCTCCCCCCATTTCTCCAGGACTTTCTTCCCCCCCTTGGTTATATCGTCGATGAGCGCCACATGTAGCTCATCCCTAGCCACTTCGCTGTATGGTCGCCTTGTGCTCGTCGATGGACCCTCTGTTGCTGTAGATGTTTTGGCGACCTTGTGTCTTTTTGAAGCTGAAAACGTCACATCCTGTGACCTGTTTCGCTTCGTCGCCTTTCCTGGGAGGGAGATTTGGTACTGCTCGTACTCATCGACAACAGTTTGGTACTTGTCCGCCTGGTCAAACTCATGTACCGACCCTTCCGCCTCATTCTTAGCAATTTTGCTTAGGATGAAGAGAGCTTTCTGGTACCGGTTTTTCCAGGCCGCTGCCTCGGACTTTGGCTTTTTCGGGCTTAGAGTCCTTCGCCGCTACCGACATGTTTGTTTTTGTTAGTGTTGTTGTTGTTGCACTGCTTGTGGTAGCAGTGGGTTCACTGTTTGCCGACGTGCTCTTGCCATCGTCGGCTTCCATGGTCTCCTGACTGGAGGCCAGCAACTCATCCTCTGAGTGTGTGGTGCAAAGCACCGGGGTGGTTTTTATGTGTTTTTTTGTTTGTATTTTTTCCATCTTTTTCGTACGACTGCCCTCCCCCGAAGGCTTGGGCAGTCAAGGCTTTTTTGAGGGAAATGGCGGTCCACCGTGCCAGAGCCCTATGCCACGGTAAGGCCACCGTTACTCGCCGATGCGGCCTGGTTTCGGAGAGGCGCCGTTCGAATACAGTCTACGCGGATAACCCCCTGACTGCAAAACCCATCCAATAGGCACGGACACGCATAACATCCTGGTTAGGGGGGAAGTGTTTATTGACTCTCCAGTCTAGATCCGTTGTGTTCAGTAAGTGGCAGGGTCACCTCGAGCAGGATGTGACTCATCGTCACGCACTAAAGGTCTTGGTATAGTGTAGGCTAAGGATCCAACATAGGACTATATTACGCATATCACTACTCTGACTACCCCCTTAACCCCAATAAGATCTTACTTGAAAGTTTTTTGTTGCGATGGCTCGCTGGTACAGCTGATGGTACTTCTCCTTCACTCCAAAGTTGGTTATAAGTGCGTCCTTTATGTCGTCCCAAGAGGCGTTACATCCCGAGGCTCTGACAACGTCTATGGCAGGTGCTTGTATTTTATTTATGATAGTCCTCGAGAAAATGTACGCCTTCATTTGCGGGTTACCGTCCAGTAATGGTAACAACGTATCCACTTCTCGTAGAAATGAAGAAAGTGCATAATAACCAGTCCCCGTGAACTCGTGTATCCTTTGCGCATCCTTCAGCAGGCCGTTCGGTGATATGGTTGTTGGCAACGGTGGTACTGGTCTCACTGCTGGTATTGTTTGTTGCATTGTTTGTACAGATTCCTCCTGCGACATCTCTAATCTGGTGTTGGCCTCTGCTTGTATGTCTTCTTCCTTGGACGGGAGATCGAATTTTCTAGATCTAGTTTCTATTGGCATCGGTTTTGTTGGGTTTGCTGTGCCTCGGTTTGGCCTTGATGAGGATTCACTTGGTATTGACTTGAGAGTTTTTTTTCTTTTTTTTTTGTTAATTCTTGTTCACTGCACTTTCTTTAATGTAACACGCAAATAAATTGATTTTGTGCGTTTGGTCTTAATAGATTTGTTTTTTTTTCTACAATATTTCTTAAGAAATGTTTTTCACAGTTAATAATTTTTTTTCTTTTTTGGTTCTTAATTATTTCTTCAGAAATAACTTCCACGACTGCGTGCGTGCATGGCTCTATACAGAAAAACGTCCTCCACTCTTGTATTCGCGTTTCTTGGCGGCATTGAGGAGATCTCCTAGATGAAGCTAACGAAAGTGGCTACTTTGATCAAATCAACTGGATGGTTTAAGGAGGATCCGGAGGGGTAGGGAAAAAGCTCTAGTGGACATAATGGGCCTTGAACAGGCCTAAGTGAGTCTTAGGACAGCCATCTAACCTACCTACCTATATGTGTTTTAAATAATTTTTTATTGAAAAGGTATTCACACTTTTGTGACCATCGCTAATATGCTTTGCTTTTGTAAATATTTTAATACTGTACATAAATTGCCAAAGAGAAATAAATATTTGTGTTTTTTTTGTGTTTCGCATGCACAGCAGGAGTAGCGAATCCTTTACAATATTGGCCAGGACCTGCTGATGGTTCAACAGGCATATGCCGAGTGTCAGCGGTGTACCGGGAGACGTTCTGTAATTAACAGTAAACAAAGCTAAAGAAGTATCATTTTCTAGGAACGGATGACCAACGGAATAAGTGAAAATCGCTTACTAGTACAGTTTCTAGGGAGTTGGAAAGCATGAGCAGAGTATTGCAAAATGCGAGATGGGCAACTAAGTTAGGGTGAGTGTTTGATAAATATAATATTGCAACAATACAGAAAACTTTAAGTAAGGTATGTATGTATTCATATATGAGCAGATTACAGGGTATAAATAAATACTACTTACAGGGTATAAATAATACAAGCGAATGAATGAAGATAGAGATGCCTTCACTTATTGGGAAAGAAATATATAACAAAAATTGCACTCGCAAGACATTGGGAAATTCAAATAAGGAAATCGTCTAATTATTATGAAATGGTTCCCTTTCGTCTCCCCAGTACTACACAATGCCACAAAAATCTATTTTTTACAATTCTTCGACTAGGATACTCAAGACTGAGAATGGATCAAGCCGATTGCCCTGGTAGATACTTATTATAATATAAGCCTATTATAATTTTAATGACAATAAATATATAAATAATAATAATAATAATAATAATATTGGGAAAACTAAAAACGCAGTATGTTGTGATTAAAAAAAAGAGTATATATATATATATATATATATATATATATATATATATATAATATATATATATATATATATATATATATATATATATATATATATATATATATATATATATATATATATGGTGGCTCTGGGATCCTTATTAAAGCCAGATTAAAACATCACCTAATCGAAGATCATGCAAAAACTTTCTCCAAACTAAATCCATATGGCTTGAAGAGATAACAAACCAATTTCCGCAAAATACTGTCCTCGAAATTTTATAATAACTTTTCAACAGTTCAATTACTTCTTCAAAAGCTTTGAACATAGATTTCTTGTTACGGGACTCTACAACGCCAAATACACGTTCACACTTATTACAACGAAAGGTAGGCAATTCTTAAACGCAATGCTTTGAAATTGAATATAGATTTTATATCATCTGGAAAACCTACATACTGGCCGTCTGATTTCAGCAGAAGCTTGTTATGACCTCTCCTCTGACCATTCGCCAATTATCAGACTCAGCCTCAAATAGAAACCAAATCAGGCAATTTATCCAATCGATTAACAAACTGGTTGAAATTTAGGAAATATGTCAGTTCGCATATCCAGCAAACCTAGCTCTTAAAACCATACACGATTTCAACGAAACGATAAAGACGTTTATGCAAATACTTTATACTGCAGCTAAACTTCCACTGCAGCTAAACTCGCCACCAGTTGTTGAAATTACTTCTCATCGATCTAACAGAACATCAAATTTTTATTTTTTTTTTAAGCAATTCATATTTATTGTAACAACTTATATGGAGACTAACAATAAGTAAATATATCTTAAAACTAGACAACAATGTATCGCTGCTCCTTACCACTGTATGGAGAAGATATTAGTGAACATTTATTATTTTAGAAAAACAATAAAAATAAAAGTAATTATAGAAATTAGTATGGATGGCTTATTAAATAATAGTTTACAATGGTGATAAGTCTGCTCTCTTCAAGCGGGTCGTGGGCTTGTTTGTAGTAAATTCCTAGCTAGTATATTGGGGTGGTTCGATAATTTTAGTTGGTACTTCTTTTTGACATCTGAATGCCTCTGACCTATTAGAGGCACACCTAGATCTCGGTGAATGTTTAGGTTTTTCATGAACCACGGTGCACGAGTAATCGTGCGTAGTATTTTAGACTGGGTCCTTAGCTTTTAGTTTGATGTGCGCTCTTTTCTTTTCTATATGTGTTCTCCAGGTAAGGCGTCTGTCGAGGTGAATGCCTAAATATTTCACTTCTGTCTCCCTGTGGGATAGTTTTGTTGTTGAGTATGATTGGAGGACATGTGTGTCTGTCAAATGACATTCAAAGTATGATAGACGAAAACGGAAACTGAGACGAGAATGGCAAAAGTTCGGATCCCCTTGGTTAAAACAAAAATTGACAAGTCTCACAAAAGAGCTGCAAAATACTTTAAAGAGGGTACATGAGCTGAGGCTACAACATAACCTAAAATATCTTTCAGCGACCGCAGATACCAACTACTCGCATTGGAAAGCTGTATCTAAAATGAAGCGGCTCCGGTACTGGCAATTGGGCAAAAAGCTATGCAGAAAAGAGCGAAGCCTTTGCAGATCGTCTCCAACTTGTGTTCACAATAAATTTTATGCTGACTGAAGTACCCCTTACACCTCTGATTGTACGGCAGGCGAAACCACGCCCAAAGATTAAAATTAATTAAGTAAAATTGATTGTGCGAAAGGAAATTAGTCCAAAAAAGCTCCGGGTCACGACCTTATCACAAACAAAATGCTGAAGTAACTACCAAATATAGCAATTGTTCATTTTACGCATACTCTCTGCTAAGACTAAATTACCAAATTTTTGGAAATTGTCCGTTATTATAATGATTAATAAACCAGGAGAAGATCCAACAAAAATAAATTATCTAGACCAAGAAGCTTTCTGTCAAAACTCTCTAAAATCTTTGAAAAGGTACTTCTCCATAAGAGAACTCCACTATTGGAAAGAAAAGAAGTAATTCCTCAACACCAATTTGGGTTTCGAGAGAAGCACGGTATAATAGAGCAGATCCACAGAATATCTGCAGTAATACGCTTTGGAGAATAAAAATATTGTTCTGCGATTTTTCTCGATGTGGCACAAGTGTTCCATAAAGTATGAAATGAGGCTCTCATCTACTAAGTTCAGAACTACCTTTTTGATCGGAAATTTAAAGTCAAACATAAAACCCATATGACAGACACCCACAAAATCCTAGCTGGGGTCCCACAGGGGATACACGTCTCACTTGGCGAAAGTACATCGAAGCCAAAAGACTACAACTAAATAAAGCTCAAGACTACTAGTACAGTAGTATTGGCTCTTTAACAACAGGTCAAGTTTGAGCATGGAAAATAAAATCCTCCTATATAAAGCGGTAATTAAACCCACTACGGCATTCAACTGTGGGGTTCTGCCAGGATTTCAAACATCGAGTTGATTAATGATTTAAATCTAAAATACTACGCATAATAACCAATGCACCGTGATATTTTAAAAATGAAAGACTGCATACGGAACTAAACATGCCAACTGTTCAAGAAGAAATTTTAATTTTTAAAAGAGCCTACAAACTAAAATTACACTCCCACCCGAATAGTCATCGCGTCTTAATCGATTTAATTTTAATAAAATTAAATTTTTTCTTTAATTTAAAATAAATTTATCATAAATTTTCTCCATTATTATTTTATATATAGTTTTATTATAGTATATTCAATTTATTTACTCTAAGCACTGGCTAAGGTTTAAATATAAAATGTAGTTATGTAAGACTTTTTTTACTTATTGTTAGTTCTTATTTAGAAGATTCAATAAATAATGAAATTTAAAGAAAAAATAAAAATTGCCAAATGTATATGTAATTAGAAACTTTAAAAAGTGCGGCTTTATTAATTTTGGAGTGTATATTGCTCATCTCCCACTCCATGCGTACAGCTGCAGAAGAGGTACAGCTGGTATGACGAAGAGAGTCGCAACGGCGCCGCTGAGCTGCTAAGGAGCGATATAGGGAATGAGGGAAGAGAAACGTCGTTTTAGACGCAAAAAGGCAGAGCTCAAAATTTTATGCACGAGTGAGGCGCCAAACGGACCGGTGCGTACTCCTGCAAATACGAAAACGAGAGTCTAGTGATATACGTCCAGAGCATACGTACATTATGGAGGCCACAAAAGACGCGCTGTGAGTGCTGTCTTTTCCGGTTTGGAGAGAGAATCAAGGCGAGTGGGCTTAGAGGTTAATGAGAGCAAAACTAAGTATCTGCTGTCAACACACAAAGAGTCTCAACGTCTTGGACAACACGACACTGTTGCCGATTACAACTTTGAAGTTGTAAAAGATTTCGTTTATTTTGGAGCCAGCATCAATACAACGAACGATGTCAGCATGGAGATTAAGCGAAAAATTACTTTTCCCACCGGGTGTTACTTCGGACTCAGTAGGCAATTGAAAGTCAGACCCCCTTCTCGACGAACAAAAATGACGCTCTGTAAATCCCTATTCATTCCCGTCCTGCTGTACGGTGCCGAAACCTGGACGATGACAAATGGCGATAAGCAGGGATTAGGGGCGTTCGAGAGAAAAATTCTTCGAAGGATCCTATATGCGTCTGCGGAGAGTATCGAATCAGATGGAACGACGAGCTGTATATGCTATACGCCGACATGGACATAGTGCAACGCACTAAAAAACATCGGCTGCGTTGGCTAGGTCATACCATGCGAATGGATGAAAGTGCCAAAAAAGTGACTAAAGCTATCAGGTGGGTGCTGCAGAGCGTTACGATAGAACCACTAACTTCAGGAAGACCTGGCCCACTCGGTGATTCTAACTGTTGTCAGCGTGCCCTTATCAAGACGAATGGCGAAGTCTACTAACTCGGCAGTCACCAACAATGGTTGTCTGCCAATGAGAATTATGATGATGATGATGATGATGATGATGATGATGATGGTGATGGTGATGGTGATGGTGATGATGGTGACGATATTGCAGATACCTTTGTCAGTCGGTTATTCTGTTGTATTATGTTTTATTTCTTAGATGAAACTCTGAAGAAGAAAGAGATTATTTCAAACTAGTTGGATTGTTATATGGAAGACATATTTTGAAAGCATTCAAAATGGTTCCTGTGCACATTGTAGGAAAGTTTTAATCAATCCTCGGTAACAATATTAGTTGAGTAGTGAATTACTGTAAATTTACTTTTATAGTATGATCTATTGTCGTATATGACAATAGTGTTTAAAACTATATTTTATACACCAATATTTTCACTTTAATATTCTCTTTTTTTGTTTCTTAAATGCTTTTATTTATTTATTGAATTCTCTTATAATACGAGTAACAATAATTGTACAAATCATAAACATAATACAAAAATTTAACCCGATCTATTGGAGTTAAGTAACTAAACTAAGGAATTCAAATATGCAAGGGCACTATATTTAATGTAATATAATTCAATTTAATGTGACACTAAGTCGTCTACGTAATCGTGTATTTGAATTTGTTTGGAGTAATTGTCTGGCCAAGTAATTGGGATAATCTCGGAGTTTGATTTTATATTTACATTTGAATTTATTAAATTCGCTCTTAACTGTTGCAATATTAAGATCGCTACGGATGTTGGCATTTTTATGTACTAGGGTAACTTACAATCATTCGAACAATTTTCGATTGTGCGCGCTGGATCAATTTAATTTTGGATGCACTAGCATTTCCCCACAGCTGGGCTCCACATGTCCATATTTATTTAATAACAGCGATATAAATTAAAAATTTGTGCTCTAGGCGCAGTCCGGATATCTTGTGCAGAATCCAATTGATGCTTTGTGCCTTCAATTGCATTTGGGTGCGTTTTGCTTCAATGTGCTTTCGTCAGTCTACGGACAGTTTATGGTTACGGTCTACGTTAGCTTGAGGAATATATACTTGTGGAACTCCAGCTTTAATGTCAAAATCTGCAGTGATGAAGTCTTTGTGCTAGAGTCGATATTTCCGACTGTGCAAATAAGATGTTAATATTTGGTCCAAAATATATTTGCATGTAAAAATTTGCAAATTTTGTATACTAATCTAACGTGCCAAACCCTATTAAATGCCTGGGCATCAAGGAAAATTTGCTGAGCAGTTCTTTTTTTCTTTCTTATCTTATTAGTTTTTCGATTTACTTGCTCTGATGATGTAGAATTATACCACTTTCTTGCACATCTGGTAGAATTTTCCACATCAGTAGTCTTTATTTTTTGGACGACGATGGAAGGACACTGATAGATCTGTATGAAACCTATTGAGCTTTAGCTTTTCCTGGTTTAGGTATGACTGCCTGTGATATCTTTAGGGCTGAGAGGAAATATACAACTCGGAATATTGCGTTGAACACTTGTGCTAATATTCTGAAAGCTACGTCCGCTAAGTCCAGTTACCAGTAATTAGCTTGTAGCCTGGGGATTTTTTCAGGTTGATATGATTCTGCACAGTGTACTTAATTTTCTTTGTCTTCAATATAATTGGGTTTTTCGAATCTTGGATGACCAGAGGTGGAATTATGAAGTTGTTGGTCGAAGAATTTGGCAGAAAAACTTTTTCTAAATGATGAGCAAACGCGAAAGCTTTATCTATATCACTACTTCCCCAGCCCCCAATACTCAATCTAAGGGATAGTTGACTTGTGTATTTTTTTAAATGTTTATGCAGATCTAAATATAACGCTTTTGGATAAAGAGAAATTCTGTTTAGTCATCGGCGACCTGACAATCGTCTTAAACGCCTTTTTACCATTGCAAGATATTATATCCGTTTCAGTATTGCGAATAGTTTTTGATAGGAATAGTAATGTAGGAGGAGTAGCATGTATGGCTGCTGATACAAGAACTAAATTTATATTTCGTACAATTTCTTCGAAATCTTCTTCGCATTTTAGTCATGATGTGGTGTTTATATGACTACTCACAAATTTGCGATGCCTAAGCCAACTTGTTTTTGATGAGGTTACATAATCAGGCTCGTAAACCAGAGCTTTTTGAAGTGGTTTAATCATCACCGGCGAATGATGAGAAGATAAGTCACTCATGGTTCCGATATAACCATATTTCTTTGAATACCTTTTGTTATCCCAAAGTCAGTCAGATCTGGTATTATCCGAGGATCTGTGGACCAGTATGTTGGATGGCCAGAGGACACAGAAAATAGCAGAATAGCAGAAAATAATTGTTTCCCTTTCGGATTAATCAGCCGGGAACCCCAGAAGGTATGCTTCACATTAAAATCTGCTGCTGCTAAGAATTTTTTCCCAAGCGTTTTAAAAACTCATTAAACTGCAGGTCAGTGACAGAAATCCTGGGTTCAATAAACTGCTTTTGGGGTGATATTCTCTTCAAGAAATTCAATTCCTATAGTTGTGGCCTGGAGATAGTCTTTTTCATATCCTTGAAGAGCATAGGGCTTGATACGCTCTCTTATTAATATGTCAGTACCGCCTTTTCATCAGGATGATTCGTCATATGCAACTTGTAACCCGGAATGGAAAAATTAAATTTGCTCATAATATGCGTTTCCGAAACAAGCATCACATAAATTTTATTGGTGGATAAAAAATTTTGTATTTCTAGTTTATGTCATTAGCATTCCGGTGCAACTGGAAATTAAGCTAATTTTGTGGAGATGGTCATTTGGTTTTGCGTTTTTATAATTTCTTGCATCATATTTTGCATTATGGACATAAACTGTGTTAAACGTTGTGTAAGGCTGGGTAGCATAGCTTCTAGACTTGGTGCATTGGTGTTGCTGGTTGAATTAGTATTTAAGTTGGTCTTTACTATATTTGCATATGACACAGTAGAGGAGATATTTGAAGCCTTCGAAAGGTGCTGCGTATTATGGGGACCTGGGGCTGCGTTCAGGAGTATGGTTCATTGGATTTGCTGGCGTTGGAAAGGTTTATTTTTAAAGTCTTTATAGACTGGGCATCCGCGGTAGTTCACAGTGTGGTTACCACCACAGTTACTATATTTTTTGGCACCAGTACTGGATTTATCAGAGGAACATTGTGACAAATGATGATGATCACCGCAGGCAACACACACTGAGCGTAGGGTACAATATATTTTTGTATGCAATTGGAACATTGCACTAAGCATTCTCTCTTGTGAGGTTCAGCTATTTTCTAACTGAGGTGAGCTGCTATTTTCTCACACGAAAGAGTGGGAGCACGCTTCATTGCGGTAGTTGTAATTTGCTGTTTTGCTTTTATTGCCTTAGTATGTGTGCTATGAGCGGGAGAACTGCCGGTTAAGTCTTGTAAGTGTCACAAGTGTCTTTGCTTTCGGATGGGAGGGGAACATGCGTATCTCACTTACATACTTGATCTCGGGATGCTGATCAGAGAGCGCCGCAGATAATGTTGCAGGCCTTGGCGCCAATTCTGCTATACAGCAGGCGTACTCTACAACACTCATCGCTTGTACAGTGTTGGAGAGCAGGCCTGCTGCTAGGGAGAGCGTTATACGCTCATCCTCTGTTAGCTATGAAACGGTTATAATAAAACTTCAAATTTAAATTTAAATCTACTTTAAATTTATTTTGATTGTTTACACTTATTTTTCACTAACTGATTCTTTTAATCACGTTTTATGCGTCTCTTTGCTAGTTTTATATTTAAATAATTGAATTTGGCACTGCAAAATATCAACAAAGTGAGTAGCAAGCAAGAATACTTTCGCACACCACACTGATCACGTATATTCACCACGTTTAGCGGCACTTATTATGTATAATATATAGATTTGTTACAAGTCTTTAGTTGCATATAAAGAAGAGTCTGTGTCCTTGTCGCTCAAAATGTTGGTTTCTGAGAACGAGGGCCATCTATCACCTCCTGAAGGTACGCACAAGCAATAAGCTATACGAGCTTCTGCATTAGTGCATTTTCTTCCAGGTTTTTGTTGTTCAAATGATTATCACCGGAGCCTATTATAAGATATATAACAAATAACGGGATTTGGTCTATCCGACTATGGAGATTTAGAAATGAATTTATAGAAAAACATTCAAATTTTCAATTCGATTTTATATATGATATGGACAACAGTAGGCAGCATTTTTACCCAATCTGTGCAACAAACCTCTAAAGATATTTATCAATACCAAAACTTTGCTGAAACCAACTTGATTAGCATCGTTGCCTGAAAATTTTTCTGCGGATGTACTCATACGTATATTACTCCAGTTTAAAAAGTTAAAAGCCACGAATAAATATCACGTTTCAAATAATCAAATATGCAATAGCTCTTGTAAAGTAGTTTTATTTTTATTTAGCCGGAGTTCAGTTTGCCGGACAACCAGGGTTCCTTAACAGAATAATATATTTATTTTAACTCGAGAGTAAAAAATCTTAGTAAGTAGGATATGGTAACTGCCACTTCTGTTTTTGTTACTCTTCTCGTGTCTCCTTGATTTCCTTACAGTCCTGTACCGTGGACGTTGGACGACACATCCTCCCTGAAGGAAGTGTTTTCATTTGGCTGGACGCTTTGTAGTGTCCGTGTATAGTCCTTGTTGAGGAGTCCTTAATGTACAATTTAGAAACAACAAGGAGAAACCCAGCACTGCAAACAGGATCAAAACAATTCTTATTTTTTGACTTCATTTATTTTTTCCAACTCGTATCGATATATCTCTTTTTCTTCCCTGTTCGTATCCAAAAAATACGCTCGCTTGCTTATATTTACTTTCGCTCGCTTGCTTATATTTACTTTTGAAATTTTTTGAAGAAATGTTTTCCGCTGAGTAAATGTGGTAGATAAGTGCTTAGGAATTTATTTTCGTCACACTCTTGGTGGTATTCATATTTTGCACAAAAATTAAGTTTTTCATTAAGTGGTTAATGCTTTTATATATATGCCCCTATAGACATTTTTTGAAACTTATATATAAGATATCGGTTGAAAAATTAATTTGTTTTTAGGCGTTGTATTATACGAGGACGGATTGATATTGAAGCTACCTAAGTAGGAAAAAAACATTTTTTTTTCAAAAACCATTTATTTCTCAACATAGTCTCCTTTTACTTCGACACACTTAGTAAGACGATATTCCAACTTTTTTATACCATCTGAATAATACGATTTCGGGAACCCCTCAAAATACGCGTTAGTTTCGGCAATCACTTCTTCCTTTGAGATGAATCTTTTTCCTGCGAGCTATTTTTTCAAGTTTGGAAAAAGGAAAAAGTCACTAGGAGCTAAATCTGGATTATAAGGTGGATGATTAACCAATTCGAAGTGTATTTCACGTAATTTTAGCATCGTATCTAATGCTGTGTGAACCGGTGCGTTGTCTTGAAGAAAGAGCATTTTTTTCTTCTTTAAATGTGGTCGTTTTTCCTTGATTGCATCAATCAATTGATCCAATAATGCACGATAATACTCTCCTGTGATTGTGGATCCTTTTTCAAGAAAATCGATGAGCAATATTCCGTGTGCATACCAAAATACAGTGGCCTTGCCAGCCGATTTCACTGCCTTCGCCTTCTTCGGAGCACTTCCACCAGCTTCCACCCATTGTTTCGATTGATTTTTGGTTTCAGGTGTGTAGTGGTGGACCCACGTTTCATCAACAGTTATTAATCGACGCCAAAAATCAACAGGATTACGCTTTATCATGTCCAAACACCGCTGTGAAGTGGTCTGTCGAACTCGTTTTTGTTCGACACTGAGCAAACGCGGCACCCATTTTGCCGATAGCTTTTTCATATGCAAATGTTCATGCAAAATGTTGAACACACGTTCATATGATATGTTTACCACATCATCTCATGCAACTTGACTCGGCGATCATTCATAACGATATCGAGGATTTTCTTGATATTTTCTTCAGTAACCACCTCTTTTGGCCTTCCTGTTGATGGTATTGTTGCAGTGCTTGTTCGGCCGCGTTTAAATTCAGCATTCCAATATTTGACCATGTAATCTGACGGAGCAGACTCACCGTAATGTTTATCAAGCTTTTCTTTTCTCTCTTTCGCCGTTTTCCCTTTCAAATAATAGTGTTTAATCACTGCACGAAATTCGCTTTTTTCCATTTTTCAAGAAACAGAAAAGTTGCTTACTTCAAACGACTACAACAAATAAACTAATCGATGAATTTGAGTGAAATTTTAACAAAAGTTTTTGTGTTTGTGCTGCCATCTAGCGCTAGGTACATTCAATATCAATCCGCCCTCGTATGGAAGAATCTTCGAACTTGCCTATATATAGCTTGAAAAAATACATGTCAAGTTTCTGTTTCATTCCGCGACCGGGATTTACTTTTTACCATTGCTCCACCTGAAACAGTTTTTTGTATATACGAGTACATATAACATGAATCGGAAATGTACAAATTTCAACAATTTTTTGGTGCATATATGGAAGAATCTTTAAATCTGCCTATATATAGCTTGAAAAAGTACACACATTATATATAAATATATATATATATATATATATATATATATATATATATATATATATATATATATATACATATATATGTATATATATACTACATATATACATATATATGTATATATATATACGAGGTGTGATAAAAAAAAAAGTATTTATTTATTCATCAACAACTATATTATCCCCTTCAAAGTAATTCCCCTCAGATATAATACACTTATGCCAGCGTTTTTTCCAATCCTCGAAACACTTCTGAAACGCTTTTTTTGGTATCGCCAACAGCTCCTGTTTCGATTTTTCTTTTATCTCCTCAATCGTAGCAAAACGCTTTCCTTTCATCGGTGTCTTCCGTTTTGGAAAGAGGAAAAAGTCAGCGGGGGCCAAGTCCGGTGAATACGGTGGTTGAGGCATGATAACGGTTTTGTTTTTGGCCAAAAACAGCTCCTGAGCGATGTCCATGCGACGTTGATGTTGCGCAAAATTTAGCAATTTTGGAACAATCTTCGCTGCCGTACGTTTCATGCCTAAAACATCCGTAAAAATTGCTTGGCATGAGCCGAACGATATGTCAGCATCATCAGCAACCTCTCTGATAGTGATTCGACGATTATCCAAAATCATTTCTTCACTGCGACAATGTTTTCATCGATTGTTGACGTGCTCGGGCGACCAGGACGAGCATCATCATTGACATCTTCTCGGCCTTCCTTAAACCACAAAACTGAATACAGTTTCTTTGATCCCTTTTTTCGAATAGTACAAAATCGAAGAGCACACCAAAACACGACTAACCTTTTTATCTGTCAAAAACAAACTGACAATCCAAAATGGTTGGTATTGCCAACATATATAACAGACAACCAACATAACAGAAAAAAATGCGAACATCGAACATACGTAAGTCACGAAAAGATGAAAATAACGGTTATCTTTTGATCACACCTCGTATATATTATAGCTGCCTCGTTCTACTACGGGTAAATGGTATAATGACTGATGCAACAAATTTAGTGGAACAAGTTGGCAATATAATGCTAAATATTTTTATAATACATTCATATCAGAAACCAAAGTGACTGCAATGGAAGCATGTGTGCATCGATGATACGAGAGAATTTTACCCTCTTGGTCTAGAATTGCATATATACAAAATTAATCTAATATACAATATAATGAAAATCGAATTCTTGTAGTTTTAATCCTGCAAGGAGCAATTCAAAGAAAAAGGGGTGTAATCGTATTTGTAGGGTTCACAGCGTTGCAATCAGTTACCACCATGAAGTGCTTTCACATCCGGTTATCCTATTGTTAATCCTATGGTACATATATATATATATATTTTTTTTTCTTTAAAATCGCCTTATTTTGGGTTCTATCATTGTTTTTTTCTTTTCTATATTTTTTAGCTTTTGTTTTCTTTTGTGGGCTCCTCTCTTTTTTTATATTTGTTCTATTATTTTCAATTCCATTTTTTTATATATATATATTTTTTATCTTCCCTTTTTTGGTATTTTGGTCCTTCATTGACTCTTTTCTCTCTGGCATATATACAAAGAGAATTTTCAAAATATATTAGCTATAACACAATTCTACTATATATATATATGGTGTCTTATATCACACTGTGACTTCTGCTACCTGCTGGTCCGGGTGATGGTCGCCGTTGTCGGGGTTGTGCTGCGCCGCCGGTGAATTCTACCGTCTACTCGTGGTGGTTGCTTTTGTCGTGGAAAATTTTTGCGTATTAGACTTCTTATCGCGTGATAGCTATTGTAGCGACTACTATTAATAAAGTCGAGGCTGCGCATACTCCTCCACCTTTTGAATACGTATTCCCTCGTAGGTCTCGGTGAGGCCCGTTACATTCTCGTCAGCTTTAACCTCCTTAACCAAGTCGCTGATTGCTTCTATTGGTATTTAGTGTTTTCCACTGATCCTGATGGTGTAATAGCGAAAATGCTGCTGGCGTAGTGAGAGTGCGTTTGTAGGAGATTATTCAGTAACTCTTGGAGTTTTCATAATACTTCCTGCCTGTTGTGATGAGAGAAGTCGATAACTTGCACCGTGACTCATTTCGTGCTCTGTATTCATAAGTTTCATACGTGTTTCTTTGCTTGAGCACACCGCCGTAACCACTATTGGTTCGTCAAAACGATAGGGTCATATATTTATATATTGGATACCAGAAACCCAGGTGATGCTACAATGTCCACGTGTTCATACCGTTCATGCTCTGAATTCTATACTATTCTGGGTGATATCGTAATTGTTTGCTTGATCCAAACCCTCGCAGTTTTTCTCATTCTTTGTGGATTGACTAATGTATTATTCCCGTGATTGGATTTCGGCTAGTAGTCACACCAAATCTTTGGTGATAAACTCCAATATGCGATCAATCGCTTTAGAATAGCGTACAATTTGTACATCGTCAATCATTTCAGTAGCGGTAGTGGAACTAACTACTGTTAGATTTTCTGGCTAAGTGGTTCGCACTTCGACTAGTTCGTAGAGCCGCTCTGAAGCCTCATTGTACCCTTTCAATGATGACGATGCCTGGTAACCTGTTCAAAGTTAGAAACGATAGATGCAGCTTGGCATGGAATAGACCGCCAACCACCGTTATCTCTGTGTTGATGCTTCGCACTTACGCCTTAGCTCAGCACCACTGGCTGCAGATTGTTTTCCAGAAAGTTTATTCATCATATTCTTCAAAATAATTCCCAATTCCGTCCTTGGCAACTTCGTCACAATCACCCACTCATCCTTCGCGAACCATATTTCCCCTGCCGCCTCCAGTACTACATCCGGATTTGTTGAACTGCAATTCTGCAAAAGTCTTCTTATTCTATGACAGCATTAACCATAGATCAATATAAGTTCATATTTTGCCTATTACACACACACAAAGTGGTTACTCATTTCTAAACCGTACTTCAAAGTTAAATGCTATACCATTCCACTTCAGTTCATTCGTCTTACCCTCCAACATTATGCGATACATAACACCGTTACTATATACCAGAGGGAATGAATGAAGGGGATGAATGAACCATTGATTACACTTACCGCCGTATACTAATTTAAAAAAAAAAATTTTTTAATTTTTTTCAATTTATTTTTATTCTGAGCAAATCTATTTGCCCTCCGTTTATGTGAAAACTGTGTCAATTGTATGACTCAATTTTCTTTCATTGCAGCTAATATTTTTAAAATTATTTATCAACTTATGTCTGTCTTATGATTTTTTGTTGAATTATTTTCAATGAACCCTTTTTTATTATTTAATATTTAAACAAATTTTTCTCTACTGCGATTCATTCGGCTATAGCGCCTAATGAGAATATTTATATTACGTAAATTTTTAGTCGCCCGAGTTTAATTGGCATACTTCTGCTGACATTGACTTTGGAAGTCGAAACTCTGCTATTTGATATACGTATGCGATATCAGTTTGTTTTCGTTCTTCTTCTTGGGTTTACACTTGTCAAACACTGTCAAAACATGTCTTAAATTGTTAGTTCGCCCTTATTTGTTACGATTGTTGTAACTAGACTGCGGATCTCTGCTACTAAATAAGGAACTATCCAAACAGGTGAAAACTTATTTCTCCTAGCCTGATTCTTCATGAGTGCTTGGTCACCCACATGAAAGACTACTGGGTTTAGTACCTTATTGTAAGCGTCCCTAGCTACTCGTTTAGCACAATCTTGGTTTTCTCAAACCAACTCGTGCGCTCGCTGTAGCTGATACTTTTGCACTTTTTTTCGGTCATCAGCATTGTAGACTGGCGCACATTGGCGCTTCAAATTTGCTAGCATGTTGAAATCAAACCCGTAGAGTATTGTAAACGGAGTTTGCTTAGTTGATACATGCACAGTATTGTTATGTACATGCATGGCCGTAGTTAACCATTGATCCCAATTCGAGCCGTCTTCCTTTGCAAAACTGCGCAAGTACTCGGCCAGAGGTCGATGACTACGCTCCAATGAGCCATTCGCCTGTGGATGAAATGGTGTTATGTGCAATTTCAACGTTTCTGAGAATTGTTTCGATACAAAATTTGAACCATTGTCGGTTATCAAAACCTTTGGTATGTTATACCGTACCACAATTTCATCAAAGAATGCCTTGGCTACCGTACTTTCTTCATCATCGGGTCATGCACGCCATATTTGAGAAATCATCTTGGAACGTCAAGATGTATTTATTTCCCGAAACGATCTCAGGTAAATACCTACAATATCCATATGAACTGTAGCATCTTTGTTAGCCTTGAACTTTTGTTGGCCTGGCACTTTGGGCAACTCTTTACATATTTTTTTTATGTGTTTGAGCATACCTTTCCATCCGTATACTCGCCTAATTCTGTCATGGGGTTTCCAGAATCCCTGGTGTCCACATAGAGGTGAATCCTCTAGTCATTCCACCCGACTGGCTGCTTGTTTATTGGCATCGCCACCCGCATCACTCACATCTCTCGTCGCATTACTTTTATCCTCTTGACCTCTCCCGGCCTTCTCATTCTCTGACCTTGCTTTGGCCCTCGTTTGCACTACTGATACCTTCTGTGCCTGCGGTACTCTGCTGAGTGCGTCCGCATTCAGATTGTTTTTCCCAAGTTTGTATATGATTTCAAAATCATACTCAAACAATTTGTGTCTGAACCTGGCTAGCCTAGACGTTTGGTCTTTAAAATTGGCTGTTGATCAGTATATATTTTAAATGGGCGTCCTAGCAGATATGCCCTAAAATTCTTCGTAGCCCACACTATGGCTAGGAATTCCTTCTCTATTGTGGAGTATCTTTTCTCCGTATCGCTAAGCGCCCTGCTTGCGAATGTTATTGGTCGGTCATAACCGACTTCCCCTTGTGACAATTCTGCCCCTAATGCTTCATTGCTAGCATCAGTGGTCAACAAAAAAGTTTGCTCAAAGTCGGAGTACGCCAAAGTCGGTGGCGAGCTAATTATTTCCTTTATCCTTCCGAATGCTTGCTGACATCTCTCTGTCCATTCGAACTTCGCTTCTTTTCGTAGCAACTTATTGATCGGCAACGCAATTCCGGCTAGAACTTTCTGTAATAGTTCACTAGTCCTAGGTATGCTTGCACTTCCTTTCTACTCTTCGGAATCGCTACATTTTTAACGCATTCCACCTTCACTAGGCGCTGTTAATCCAAACGGCATTCTGTTAAACTCATAATGCCCTAAACCGGTGCTGAGCGCGGTTTTCTGCTTATCTTGGGTATCCACCAGAACTTGGTGGTATCCACTCGCTAAATCAAGTGTAGAAAAATATCTACTGTGTCCCAATTGATCCAGAATTTCTTCTATCCTTGGTTTCGGGAAAACCTGCTTGATAGTGGCGTCGTTCAATTCTTTCAAGTTTACATGTATAGTGACTAATCTGGTGACCTCTATACTAAAATTCTTAACCAAATTCACGGTTCCTTCCCGCCATGACTTTAATGGAAGAGTAAGGATTTTATTCTTATTATTATCATAAAACAATAACTGTTCCTCTAGCGCATCCAGTATGGTGCGGCCACAACGATGATCGCGGCCAATTAGCCCATCGGCCGATATACCTTCCCTATCCAAATCCACTGCGTGCATTCTAAAACTCATGCTCTTAACTTCACTGTGCCCTATTCTGAGCGATCCCAGTGTCCTGCTGCAGCCTCCAAATGATACGTTAAGCGTTCTTACGTCCGTCTGATTAATACCCAGCTCTTTCCGTAAAACACTAGATTTTACGAGGATGGTGTCCGCCCCTGAATCTACCAAAAGCACTAGCTTTCCACTAGCTACTTCCTTGCAGGGTATCTCAATGAATGCGTCTCCCGTTCTGCTTACAACGAAGCTACGTCCTTTCTACTTCCTAACTCTTCAAGTTTTTTTCCTTCATGCACCAAAGTTATCCTTTACGATCCTATATTCCCTAAAAATTACCATGAATACTCGTATATTAACTCTACACCCTCGTACCGCGTACGCGGCAATTGGCCTATACTTTCTTACCTTATTAAAACTTTACCTAAGTACTAGAATCATCACAGTTACCCAAATCAAAACGCATTCAAAATTTTTTTCCCCGAGAGACTCTTGCTCCTCCGTATCTTGAACCATTGTTCGTACATTATTCGGTACGTGTTTTTGGAGAGCCTCTTGCTCCTCCTTTTCCTGGAATGTAGTTCTTAAATTACTAGTCTCACGTACTTCTGGCCTAATTCTTTCTTCCTTTCTGTTGGCTTTCCAGTCTACCGACCTCGACTGGGCCGCTGCAAGTTTCCCCGGCCACTTTGTTGGGATTGTCTTTCTCTGCATTCCGCTACCCGATGTCACATTCGTCCACATGAGAAGCATTTCAACCCCTGTATGGTGTTGCTTATCCTCGCTTCAGTTGTGGAATTCCAATTTGGTCGCTGCTGACCTCTCCCAGTGCTGAAAGGATTTCTTCCTTGGTTAATTTCTTCTGTTAAATTAACTCGGGGACTACTGAAGTGACCCCTGCTGTCCCTCAAGGGTGGATACGGGCGCCTCGTAGGTGGCTGCCTTCTACTCTGATCCCATTTTGTGTCTCCTTGGCACTGTCTACTGGCCTTATGACCATATGTTTGGCACTCCATACAATAGAGCATGTTTTTGCGTGTAATGTACGACAAATGAGCAAATGAGTCGACTAGGATTCTTTGATCTCTTTGTTGCGGAAATTGGCCCATCAATCTGCGACTCCACTTGTGTTCCGCTGCTGTACCGGTCCTACCTCTGCAGGAGCATTAGTCCAGCAGATTCTACGTGTTGTCGTTCGTTTTTGTATTGCTGCTTTAGCGGAAGAGACCGCTTCCACTAGCTCTGCCAGACTCCTCTGCGTGAGATTCAGAGTATAATTAGTTGAGTCCCTATTTATCAGGCCTGCCTTGACAGAAATCATAGCCTGTTCTACTTGAGCCTTGTATGCTGCAACGTTTCCTGGAAACTGCCTCTTGGCTTCCGTCATGAAGCTTTCCCCAGATTCTGGAGCCTTCGTCCCCAGGCTTTCTATTCCTACCCCGGTTTCTGAGATGATTCCTGTATTTCCCGTACAAGACAGTCGTACGACTTTTGTTTCAAATATGTCCGATCCAAAAGTGCGTATAACTCCGGCAGGGTGCTTACTGAGCTATGCGCTAGTAAATCAAATGCATCACCTGTGGTTCTTTGTCTAATACACTTTATTAAGTGTTCCCCTTCTGCTTCCGGAAGACGCTGTTGCGCTAGCTCACAACCTTCTTTGAAGCGCCGTATCTCAGTTCTCAGATCATACAACTCGACTCTTGAAAACATGGGCACGCACTTCTCTATCGCATGACCAACTTTACTTAATTGCTTTTAAAAACTTAGAGTTATTAATCTCTTGGAGGCGGGGGGTTTCCAGATTCTCTTCTCCCGGAACTGAGAGGTGATGGACTTAAACTAATTAGTTTTCGACCGTTTGCTTGCGCAGGCGAAATACTGCCCACCGTATTGGGGCTTTGCTGCACTGCTTCTGGGTCTTTTGGCGGATATAATTGGTTTTTATTGTATACCGAACTTCCCGGCGAAAAAGACTCGACACCGATCTCGGATGCACCAATCAACTCATTACTAATCTTGGCTTCACCACACGACATACCCCCTCCGGAGTTAAATATTCCGGCTAGCGAACTCCTGTTGGCAAAGCTAGTATATATATATTTATTCTTATTAGTCTATTAAGGAGCAAAGGGCCGTTAACTTATTTTTATTTATTCTTGCTTCGGTTTCTGTAATCGTAGTGATTTAGAATGAGTGGCTGATTAGGCCACTGCATCCGATCCTGGTACTGGGGCTGCCAGTTCACCTCCAGGCAGGAAGGTTGCGACAGAATTTCCTCTGCGCAGATGGTAATGTTGTACCGCCTTTGCTCGGACGCCAGAGCCTCGTTAGCGAAAGTAGGCTGTACCACGGGCAGGAGAGGACAGTTGGGAGCGTCTAAGACCTTGACATCACTCCCCTTACACCCCCCCTAGACATCACACCCTTTATACCCCCTACACCTCTGGTGGCAAAGCTAGTACTATTTGTGTATGCATTTTAGAAGTTGATGCCGACCTTACTCTTGCTGTCTTGCTTTAGCAGTTGCCCTGATTCTCTTAAGCTCTAGATTTTGCCTCTCCAAATATGATGCGGCTTCCGCGGTCTCTCGGAGTTACCTAGAAAACTCTCTAGTTTTTTCTCGATCTTTGAAGACTTGAAAAAAATTCTCCTCCGTTCGACTCTGAATAGTCGCTAATGCTTGATCTGCTGCTTCCAAAGTTGACAAGTTCTCATTGTCCCTCGCTAATCTCCAGAGTATCTAGGCTTCACTTTTGCTCGTTGCCGCTTCCAATTGTTCATACAGTTTTCTGTAAATAACTTTACTTCCATCTGTAAAGACCTTAACTTGTTTGGAGCCTTGTCCTCTGGTGAATTAGGACTATCTACTTGTGCTTCCAGCTCTTCTAGATCCAATCTGAACTTGGTCAACCAATCCTTAGCAAAGAACTCCTTCTCACCGCAACACTCCTTAAAAGCTAACAACGCCTCGTTATTCTCATTAAATTTCTTAAACAAGGCTTCTAGTTCCGCTATGCGCTTGCGGTAGTATTCGCTATTCTTTCGTGCCTTATTATCCTTTCTATAATTCCTGATTTACTTTTGGATTGTCTCGCTCTGCCGCGTTTGCGCTTCAAGTAATCTTTTAGCTTCTTTTGGTGCTTCCATAGACCGAATTAATTCTTATTTATGAATCCGTGACTTCCAAAAGAAAAAACAAAAAATAATAATAGAAAATGCTACACCTTAGTTATGTATTTATTTTTTTTTAAACTTTATTAAACATTTATATCCTGTTTCCCATTTAGTGGTGACACTTAAACTAAACTGTGTTACAAATTAATTCGATTAACTTCGATTATTCTTATGGCCTCCCACGTCTCTTGAATTGCTGCTCCTCAAATCGCCACGCCTCTTGCCTCAACTAATTTGCCTGCTCCCACGGGATAGGGACCTCCACCGTTTCTTGCTCCTTTAGTACTTCTCTTAGATACGCCAATCGCTTCCGTTCCCGCTTCTGTTCTCCTCCTCTTTTGCTTAATCCAAAACGCTATCCGAATTTAGCAACGACGTTATTTCCTTTAGTTGTCGGTGACATCCCAAACTTGTCATTAAGACCAAAGAAAAACAGAGTTTTAACATAGAAACCTTACAGGTATAATTGATGGAGTAATATATAACAATGTATTACAACTGAAATGCGCCACATAATAAACCCCATAAACTCATAATAAACACTTAACTTTTATTTTGTTTTAATTACTTTCTCATTAAACCCGATTTCGTTTTCTTGTTTCCGCTTATATTATTTTTCATTAACATTTTGCTTCACTTGAAACCAAAACGGTTGATTTTCTAAATAAAACGCGTAACAGTATTCCATAAGTTTTCAGTTTTATTCTTTAGTAATACAAACATTACTCAACATAAAAAGACAACTGTGTCGTAATGCCGTAGAGAAAACAAAATTACTCAAATTTCGTAAGTATAACGCTATGTTTAGTTCATTATGCTCTTCCGTGCAAAATATCAATTTATTGATTTCTGCGTAAATCGTAGTTTCTGAACAAACCAAATTTTGATGCAACAACCCATGTTGTATGCATCTCTTGAAATATTCTTGCCTAATACCCAGAGCTTAGATGTGTCTTCAAAATGTATAATAAATCAAAATTTGTATATAACATGTCCCTAACGACAAACAAACGGAAATCCCCTACCAAAAAAATCCTGACAGCTAAGACGACATACATAGACCGTCCGATATTATTGACTGTTTATGGTTGCCCATACAAAGCTGCGTGCAACAGCGCAATCGCGCCTGTACGTTGCAACTTCTTTGAAAAGCGCTACGGCGCCTCCAGGGTGGCAGAAGTATCTACTTATACTACGCTATTATAATTTTACTCGAACATTATTCTGTTTGATGTTATGTTGTTGCAGGATGTCATATCTGCTTCATGGTTCTTCGCCATGGGTTATCCTCCAGACTTGTTGCAGGATGCTTCCCTGCTTCAGGGTTCCTTGCCCTGGGATTCCTCCTGTAGGTCCTTATAACCGGCTGCGCCAAAATGTTGAGGTCCGCGTTTGCCGTCGTTTGTGGGAAGCGCCCTGTTCCTGCCGGTAGTAGGGGCGGGCGTAGACGGGAGCCTAATGGTTATTACGAGTGAAAACACTGTGTTATCCAGTTCAAAGATAATATATCAGACAGTTTATTCTTAAAATAATAATTCTTATATATTATTTACAAAGAACCCTTACAGTCTAAGTATTGACCTTTCTGGTGTTCCAGTTACGTATCTGTTGATTGGTGTTAGTTGGTCAAGCCAACTGACCTACTGAATGTAAAAGTGTCGACGGTGCATTCTAAATTCCAATGCCTTTCGTCAACTCGACTGCGGAACTATGACACCCTAAAAGTTTACATAATAATAAATACATAAATACTATTTATTTATAATATTTGCAACCTAAAAATATTTGCTTTCTTAATTAGTTTAATTGTATAAATACGTAGTGTCTATTAGGAGTTAGTGCTGTGAGTTAACTACGCACAGGTAGCTTGATTCTGACTCACAACAACTGAGATGCACCTTATCTACAAACAGAGAGCCAGGCATCAACAAAGCATAGTGGAACTTCTAAAAATAGGCAACCTAGAAGTGGGTCAATGTAGTGGCTGACATATTGTCGTCTACTGTGGAGAACGAAAGTTGGATGTGGCTGCAGTGCTAGGATTTGATTCTAAGGCTATTTTATCGCAAGCATACTTAGATATAATGGAAACGGATGGCAAAAATCAGCAAAAGATTGTAACGAACCTTTTTCCGGGGTATCCTCAGCGGTGTCCAGAAGTCGTACATAGAAATTCTTTATGTCTAATAGATTATGCTTCGTTTAAAATAGTAACTTTTCTTATTTATTTAATTATCCTTGACAAATTCTGTATAGAAATATGTTTAGTATTCCTCCGAAAATTCAAGACAAATTGGACTATTTGAACTTTCAAGTAAATTGTGGCCCCTGTGATATTTCTTATGATGCCTCTGCCTGTCAGTTGATCCTGTAGTCGCTTATGTAGTGCAAGTTGCTTATGTTCCTTATGTCGTCGGTATCTCGGCTGTGTTTATAAGTTGGAAATTGTTCTAATTGTTCCAATTTCCTCTGCTACAGAGGAGTGTCTACCTGTTGTGATTCTCGTGGTAGGTGTTGTGATTCTCGTATCCTTAAATTCACCTCAAAGGAACAATCCTTGGACGCCCATGATGTTTCCAACGAATAACATCATAATATAGACGGCAAAGTTGCTACAAATCGGATGATGCACGTAGTGTTACTCTGTAGTTTGCTTTTTGGTGTTTGGCTTGATTTTATTTGTTTCGTCATTCTATCGCGTCTGCCTGTAAATTGATCCTGTAATTGCTGATGTAGTCCAAGTTGCTTAAAAGGAACTTCGAATACTTGTTTTCTACTTTGAACGTTTGTTTTTCCACTTTGAATACTTGTTTTTCACCTCGAATACTTATTCTTCCACTCAAATACTCGATATTTAACTTACTAAAAGTTAAGCGTGATTGAGAATTCGTTTTATACAAAAGAAAGTAACATTCGAACTCAAAATCTGACTCGCCTGCTTTGAGTTTTTTATATTTTGAACAAAAAGAATTTTGTGTGGGTGAAATTTGCCAGTTGACAAATTTCAACTTCACAAGACACACGACCTAAAAGATTTTGCATTTTGTTTGAAGCGGGCTAATTAACAACCGATTTCCAGAAGTCTAGATTATGTTCTAACCCAACGTGTCATCAACAAAATTAAAAATATCATCTCGAAATTGAATAAAAAACTTCTATTTGATATTTTCATATGTTGTACGTAGACTTTTTCTGCTAAGTGAATGGAACGCGGAAAAGATCGCAACTGGGCATTTTTTAGTATAAGTATAAACCCATCGTGAAAAAGAACCGAAGAAAAACTAAAACGAAGCACAGCCAAGCAAAGCGTTGCGCGGTTCCAAAAGAGAAAATCAGAAACGTGAAAAAAACGAAAACGAGATAAATAAAATAAAAACACAAAAATAGTTGCGTTAAAGAGATACTTCGCGAAAGGGGAAAATGGACGACAGGGACGAAGGCGGAGTTGATACAACGTTAATGTGAAGCAGTTGGTGGAGATGAAATGGTGGTGGCTAACGAGTCTGTGCAGGATTCAATCAATGAATTGCGTCAAATGATGCAAGCTATTATATCCGTGTTGCAAGCGAATCGCTTTACAAACGTGCGGTATTCATTAAAAGAAATTGCAGAAATAATTTCGATCCGATGAATCATTGAGCGCGTAAGCAATGCTCAAAGTGTATATCGATGGGACGAACATTTTTGAATGCTGGTAATTTTTCGCCGTATGAGTGGTGCCGCGAAAATGTGGCTCGATGCGTCGCAAAGTTTCCATTCTGATTGGAATACTTTTGTCCAAAATTTTATTGACGAATTCGGTACGAAGTATAATGAGACAGATGTGCATTATAAAATGACAAATACAATACGTAAAAAGGATGAACAAATAGTAGATTATTGCTTCCGAACGAATCCAATTGGTCAGCGTTTTACTTTGAGTGAGTCGGCTAAAATAAAATATATTCGTGATGGATTGAAATACCGCGATCTCCAAACGACAATAGCGCTATTACGATTCGAAACTATGCGAGAATGGCGTGAAACTATTAACGACTATTTATAAAACCAACGTGACATGACTGCTAATAAATTCGACGAGAATAAACCGACATTTCAAAAAGATATGTTGACATGAATAAACAAAAAAATTAAAACAAGAGAAAAGTGATTGCTTTAATTGTTCGGAGGAAGGTCACATATCGATCAAGTGTCCAAATCCTCAGTTTAGACAACGATGCGCGGAGTAGCAAAAAGTACACTCCAAAGAAGAGCCAACCAATTGTGGCATGCGAGATGCTGCCGCGCGTAGAATGGAATGTGATAGTGAATTTTATAATAAAACCGTTTATAGTAATCGATTTTATTGATACTGTTGGGGACCGTATTTGGTTGTTGTCCTCGGGAGCGTCCTTTCGCTGCCTGTCCTTTTCCACACAATAAATGATACGCACTAGTTTGGTTATAAAAACGACAAGAAGTTTATTCTTAAAATACTAGCTCTTATATATTATTCACAAAGAACAATTACAGTCTACGTATTGACTTTTCTGGTGTTCCAATTACGCAATTGTTGTTTGGTGTCAGTTTCTCAAGCCAACTGACCTACTGAAAGTAAAAGTGTCGTCGGTGCATTCTAAGTGCCCCTCGTCAGCTTGACTGCGGAACTGTGACACCCTAAAAGTTTACATCATAATTAATACATAATACTATTCATTTACAATATTTGCACCCTAAAAATATGTGCTCTCTTAATGAATTTAATAGGAGCCTGTGCTATGAGACAACTACGCGTAGGTAGCTTGATTCTAACTCACAACAATACGGGTAGCGAGAATATACATTAGGAGACGGGAAGAGTGGTATTGGAGATTATATGTACCAAACAATGTGCTATGAGCATAATTCTTCGCAAGACATTCGATCAGGCCAAAGAGCTGGTACGTAGTCTAGAGAAAGACTAGCAATGTAGATATTTTCAAGGCCTTACTGAACCTATCGCCTGCTCTCTTTAACATTTATTGGACATAAATTTTCAGGTTAGTTACAAGTTGTTAAAGAAGGAAAGAGAAAACCCCATTGACTCCTCTGTCACAATTTTTAGTGCCGTATAATAGTCTCGACTCGTGATTCCACCATTCCAGGTATTAACCTCCACCCTATTTCCTGTGTCCGTGATAAATCTGTTACCCCGAAATCTGATTGACTTGTATTTTAAAAGCAAATAGTGTGTTTCATTTCGGCAGCTAAACTGCGATTCTAGCCAAGGAACTCTAGCGCGTTTTAATTCGCGGGGTCAGAGACAGCATAGTTAACTAACGTTGCTAACAAGTGCATAGTTAACGTCCAACGGGAAAGATATTCCCGGCAAGAACACGAATACCCCAACATTTTAGTGCAGCCGGTCTTAGGATATACCGTCCTAGAACCACCCGGATCCCAGCTTATTGGTCAGGAGCAGCATATCTTACACAATTTGGACTTGAACACGGAGCAGTGTAAATCTTTGCGAAGAGAGGTGGTTTATTTATGCCAATGTTGTTCAGAGGCAAGAGCACTTCCAGGCCCGCAGAAGGTGGAATGCGTAAAAAATTTAGTAATTCCAAGAAATAGGAAAGAAGTGCACTCATTCCTAGGACTAGTGAACTATTATATAAAGTTCGTAGAGAAGCATTGACAACTAATCAGTGTCCACGTAAGGAAGCAAAGTTCGAATGAACTGCGAGTTGCCCACAAGCATTCGAAAGGCTAAAAGAGATTATTAGCTCACCGCCGATTTAGGCGTATCCAGACTGTGAACAAGCCTTTTTGTTGACCATTGATGGTAGCAAATGAAGCATTGGGGGCACTATTGTCGCAAGGGGAAGTCAATAACATTCACAAGCAGAGCGGTTAGCGATACGGAAAAAAGATACTCACGATAAAAAACGAATTTTTAGCCATTGTTTGGGAAGAATTTCCGGGGGAATCTACTAGGACGTCCCTTTAAAATATATACCGATCATCAACTTTCTAGCGGCATAGCCAACTTGAAAAACCAAACGTCTAGGCTAGACAGGTTCAGACACAAATTGTGTGTGTATGATTTTGAAATCAGATATAAACCTGGGAAAAGGAATCTGAATGCAGATGCACTTAGCAGAGTGCCGCAAAAACAGAAGATATTTGTAGTTCAGACCGGAGCAAGAACAAGGGCTCACAACAGGAAGGAAAAACAGACGGATAAAACAGCAGGAAAACTAGTGGATGAAAGTAATGATAAAGACTCACAGTCAGCTAGAAGAGTAGAACGACTGAACAGTAAAGATGACATAGCAAAGGTATTGAAAGACTTCCATAATTGGCCTCTAGGTGGACACCAGGGGTCTTGGAAAACCTATGAAGGAATTAGAAGAGTGTACGCCTGGAAATGTATGCTCAAAGACGTAAAGAAATATGCCAATGTCAGGACAACACGAGTTCGAGGCTGAGAAAAATGCCAATGGTGTTGACAGACACATCAAAACAACCATTTGATAAAGTTCACATTGTTAATCTGGGTATTTTACATGAGACAGTTTTGGAAAAAAAAATCATCTTGACGTTCCAAGACGATTTCTCAATATATATTGCATGTTTTGCCATACCTGATTCCGAGGCGAGTACGGTAGCTAAACATTGACGAGATTATAGCACGGTACAGCATACCGAAAGGGTTGGTGACAGACTCAAACTTTGTCTCAAAACTATTTTCAGAAACGTGTAATTTATTAGGAATTAAGAAGATAAACATGACTCCATATAATTCGCAGGCGAATGGTTCGCTGGAGCGAAGCCATAAGCCTCTGGCAGAATATCTACGCACTTTCGCTAAAGAGGACGACTCTAATTGGGATCAGTGGCTGACGACGGCTATGCATGTTAATAATAATACTGAACATTTATCAACGAAGCAAACTCCGTCTAGGACGCTCTACGGGTTTGACTTCAACATGCCAGCAAATTTGAAGCACAAATGTGCGGCAGTATACAATGCTGATGACCCGAATAAGGTGCAGTACGCGCATGAGTTGGTTAGAGAAAACCAAGATCGCGCGGGTAGCTAGAGAATCCTATAAAGTGGTGAATCCTGTAGTTTTTCATGTAGGGGACCGGGTACTGATGAAGAATCAAACCCGAAAGAATAAATTTTCTCCTGTACGGATAGGCCCATACACGGTAGTAGAAATCCGTATTCCAATTACAAAAGTTACAAATTACAAAAGTCGTAGCAATTAAGAAAAATCCTAAGAATCTGCATACAAATTTATTAAAACCAATTCATTCAAGACCACAAAACTAAGAAGCCATGTGTTCATTATGTTTTATAAGTGTAAACACAACAAGAACAACCAAAACAAACTGCTATCATGTACATGTATCAGATAGCACAATTCCGACTTCCAAAGTCAATGTCAGCGGAAGTGTCTCAATTCCATTTGGTCCTTTAAAAAATAAGAACGTTATGGCACCATATCCGGATGAAAGCAAAGTAAATTAAATAAGAAAAAATATTTAAAATAAAATATTTTCTTATTTCCTTTCGAATAGTGATATGGGGCATATGAGAGTAATATTTTATGTAATAGGGAGCATAGGGGAACATGTATTCAAGGATGATTGAAAAGTTTGCCTTGATACTTACCGTTGACCTAAATGATAAGGAAATAAGAGGAGAACAGTAGGATATTTTACTTTTTGCTTTTTGAATTACTGAATTTTTTTTGTTTAAGTGTCTGTTGAGCTGTCGAGCCTTTTCGTACAGCATATTATTTGTTTTAATATATTCAGCTTTCGTTTTATTATATACACTTATTTAGCTGTAGGATTTTGTGTAGGTAATTCTTGGTTTCTTACTTCTAGACTTGTTATTATTTTAGATTACCCTTTATTAAAATAATTTGATTAATATTTTATACAATGTAATTTATTATACTTAATTTAATTCCTTTAACTGGAAATTCATATAATGAAACATTTTGTAATAAATTTGTGTTGTAAAAATTTGCGAATTGTTTGCCGCGAGAGCTTTGGGAGTTTGGGTTTTAATGACCGAATTATTCAACAGAACTGAACGCAGTTGCTGTTGCGAAACGAAAAACACAACCGAACACAATAGCAGTTGATGAAATAAAGGAAAGATAGCTTGGCCGCAGCGGCCGATCGTATCCATATGCAGAAGGCAAAGTTAGAGTATTAACAAATGACGACAGTTAGCAATATTAAGCTATGTTTTAGGCGATGTCGGAGGCGCAACCTGCATAACAAAACATTCTTCCCCCGTTGAAAGACCCGGCCTTTCAACATCATCTTGCTTGGGCAGCAAACATAAACTGCGAACGGCTATTCGAATGAGTCCAGCGGATGTTTTCAGAATGGGAACACGAGCAATGCCATCGGTCCCAATAACCAATTCGACCACACTTGCCAATGGCAATTTCAGAGGAGGTAAGTTCCAATCTTTCCCCAGGACAATATTATTTACGGAGAGTCCAGGTTGAGGAGTGCGCCACTTGGAACGCTGCTGGAGACGCGTCAGATATTCCTCTCACCAACGTGACCAAAATATTTGCTGAAAGTACGTCACGCGTTGCAAGTTGTCCAAGTGGTTGAAGTTAAGTTTGGTGATATCCTGCTCGGCGTACGACGAGGCCCAGAAAATGTGCAGGTGTCAGGATCTCTAGATCGGCTGTGTTTTCTGAAGGTGAAACGGTCGAGAGTTAATGTCTACCGCAATGTGGCAGATTAGCGTTCGCAGCCAGTCAATATCAAGCAAAGAAGAGCCAGCACAGCGACGAATTTGATGCTTCGCTGTCTTAACCGCCGCCTCCCATAGACCACCGAAATGGGGAGTACGAGGAGGAATGAAACACCAATCAAGAGAGAAGCGAAATTCCTCCACAGTCTTCAAATGCTCGTCACTCAGGAACAGACGCCATTACTCAGCCAATTAGTAGGAGAAAGGTGGCCGTAGACAAATCCTTGACCATTTCCATGTATATAGCATTCGTAGCGAAGCATATAAAAATGCTAATTACGACAATGGGCCCGTACTGCAGTCGAATGCGCGAGAGAAGCGAGCGAGGTCTTGAATGTAAATTAAGTTCGTGGAAATGTGTGATAATTGCGTGAGTAACAGGATGCCGCCCTGGTAGTATAATCGGATTTCGGGCTTCAAATCGAGTTCGAAATGCTTTAACTCCCCGCGGACGCGTAGCAGTCCAAAGTCGTCAATAAATTCTGTAAGAGTGGTGATACAACTGGAAGACTTGACCAGCCCGGCTTGTAGAGCTTTGTTGTCGTCCTAAAGATGAGCCCGCTGGATGGAGAGTTACAAAATTTGCGTACCGTACTGCACTCAAGCAATAGTGAGTCCAGGACTCTTCTCTCTTCTTAGCTGTTGTATAAACTTGTAGATGTAAGCGAAAACGCGCTGTGACTTTGCAAAGGAATTGTCATATTTGCAACCCATCGAGACGTCAACATGTGATCCAATGTGATCCAATAAGCACTCTCTTGCGTATGTCACGTGGCATCTGGTTGGGCCATTCGCCTCTTCCTTCAGCAAGAATTTTGGAGCAGAACACAATGCTGACTGGACGAGTTCGCTAGGCAGCGCTCCTCTAGACAGAATGACAGCAGTGTTGTTATCGGTGGGCACATAGTAAAATTCGATTCCAGAAGTCAATTCTTGGACCGCAGCCATGGGATTAGACACAAAGATCTGGAATCGTGGAGGCTCATTGCGGATTCACGCTAATGGCACAGTTGACTCGGACAAGCAAAGAGATTCATCTGCGCTATCCCATTAATGAGTTGAGCTAACAATACACCTCCACAGAGCTCCAACCGTGGCAACGTAAGCGTGTTTAGAGCGCCACACGAGATTTAGAACATAGCAGTTGAGTGTGTACTCTGCGTAAGAATCTGTGGAGGCGACGCAGAATCCATTAATTCAAACAACACCGTTCGTTGTAAGCGCCTTTCGAGGGAAACTCAACTACTGCGCACGGCGGAAATCATCACACAATTCAATAAGGATGAGGGCAAGCTTTCGTCCCAATGGAGCTTCTCTTTCTAGAGTATCTGCGGAAATATTTTAGATTTGGTTATTACAGGACAATTAAGACCAAGTGGATCATAGAAACGAGCGATAGTCGACAAGACAGACAGCTTGCAAGGCTTTGCTGAAGATTGTACAGGTGTAAATGAAAATGGGAAGCAATCTGATGTCACTACCATCATCGAACTTGAGAAACGGCTCCTTGTCCTCATCGGGCATTTCTCGTAGGACAGCAGGATCATTGAAGGACAATTTTCTCAGTTTGAAGTTCCCTTTCACTAATAGATTCGATGTTTGAGCATGATCTCGATAGCCTCCTGAACTTGCTACCACTGATGAGAACGTCGACATAAAAATCACCCCGTAACACTGTAGAACCATTTGGAAACTACGCTTGCTCATCCACTGCCAATTGGTGCATTGCGAGAATCGAAAGAAACGATGCTGGTTTTGTGCCATAGGTGACAGTATCGAGTTTGAACAGCTGCACCTGAGGGGAGTCTCGCCATAGAATGTACATGCTGGTAACAGTCAGGAGTTGACACTCGAACGCAACGATACTTCTTGCAAATGTCTCCCGTCGGAGCAAAAGCGAGGGTGCGAAAACGAAGCAACATGTTGAAAAGTATGGGTTGTATGGTGGGCCCTGCCATGAGCACTTCATTCAAAGAAATACAGTCGATGTGACTGCCGAGCCATCAAACACGAGTCTGAGCTTGCTCGTTGTGCCTTCCTCTTTCAAAACGCAGTGGCGAGGGAGGATGTATTTGCATAAGCTCAGCGAGCTTGAGTCGACAAGCGACATATAATTTAAATCCAAATACTCCTTGATAAATGCAGCATACTGAACCTTAAGGTACGGATTGCGCTCCAATTTTCGCTCTAGCGATTTTCGCTTAAGAAGCGATGATATGCCTGCGAATATGATTCTCCGAGTAAATTTAAACTGACTTTTCCGAGAAGACGAACAGCATACTGGCCAGTTGGCAAGCAAACAAAAGTTAGCCTTAAATGTGCCTCGCAATCAATTTCCCACTTGGTAAATTGGACAGTGCGCTCACGGCAACTTTCAAGCTACCAGAAGCGACGAAGGAGCTCATCGATTCGAGGATTCGATTCTACAGCTGGATCTGATACGGAAGCAGAGATCGACACTGATTTGCGTGGCTGCACACTGCCGCCTGCTACTACCCATCCAAGTCGAGTTTTCTGGAGCAGGCCGGCCGCCAACTTGCTCTGGCCAAAGCACAGCAAATCATAAAATAGACTAGCTCCAATAAGCAGGTCAAACTGCCGAGATTTACAAAATTCAGGATCGGTTAAACGAACGCTGGAGGGTATATTCCCATGAGAAGCATTGATATTAAAATTTAGCTGATTATCCGTGATGAAGGGGGCAACCAAATCTGTGCTTTTGGCAGAAAACTCCGAAGTTTGAGCCCGTTTCATAATGTTGACAGTGAATCACCAATACCAGATATCGAGTCTGACGATCTGATTTTGGGCAGCTGAAGTTGCTGAGCGATACGGGACGTGATAATCAAGATCTGGTTTTGGGCAGCTGAAGTTGCTGAGCGCGATGAGACGTGATAAAGTGCAACTGCGACCCGGAGCCAAGCAGCGCGCGACATGGAGCAAGAGTAAAAGCGCGATTCTTTACATTTATGACTGCTGTTGGCAGGAAAACAACATTCGAACTGAGATTCTGGGCAGCCAAAGCTGCAGAAGAGGAATGTGCATTTTTAGTCAGACCGCTATTCAAAGACAGTGATTGTATTTGAACAACATATTTTAGAGCATAAGCACCATGCTCTACAAAAGCAGCGGCTTGCGAATTGGAACCGCTTAAATGCAATAAGATGTGATGCTTGAAACCAGACACCCTGCATAAGCCAGAACTGCATGCCTTCAGCTGGTGGCTTCTTTTGAGGCAGTTCAGAAATAACGCCATCTTTGCCTCCTTGAGGCAAAGTGAGGGTATCAAGTTGGCAAATCGAGTGCAATTATATAAAACACGCAGCGACTAGCTCTCGCAAAATACGCAGCGACTAGCGCGGTAATTAGTAGTGACCAACGAGTTTCTACTATTAGTAAACTTACCCACCTGAGAGATAGGCGTGTACGCAGCATCTCCTTTCCAAAAACGTCGAAAACTGCTCGCAATACGGTATAATATTCACCGGTGCAGTTTCATCCCATTTCACCTGCGTTCCACCTTCTGCAGAAGTTTATTTACGATGATGCAATCGGCCATTTGCTCTGCAGCGCGCGCATGTTGGCGTTTATTTTATCTTACAGGTCTCGAAGATTTCCAGCTGACGATGCTACCTTCTTGACCCTCAGAATCTCAGTGATGTTTGTCTGGAAAATAAGACGCTTGTTATTAAAATGTTTGTCAAGAAGCTACAAAGCAACGATATAGTTATCGCTGGGAATCTCCCAGGAGCGAACGACATCCAACGCGGAGCCCTTCAGGCAACAGCGCAAATGCTGCAGCTTTTCCACTTCCGTCAGCTCGGGATCCTTGCCGATGATCTTGGGGAACATAGAAAAGAAATCGGCGTACTCAGTGTAGCCGCCGCTGAATGTGTACAACTATGGTAGGCGCATCCATGTTGGCGTCATTCCGAAACGTAGATGATGGTGGAACCTCTTGCTTGCGAAGTTCGAACCACACTCGAGCCTTTAAACAAGCGACCAGCTCATGAAAGTTGCTGCACAAAACACTGCCAATTTCACTAATATCAAGCGCTTCGAGATTTGCATGCACCGACTCGAAAGTTGCCTGAATTTTTTCGAGATTTTCAATACGCGCATACGCGCAGTGATGGTCTGATCAATTCCGCGTGCTCTGTCATACATTGCCTGTGCTTTGTTCTTATAAAGCAGCACTATGCTTTCAGGCGGAACATTTTCGTAAGTTGATGGTATGATTTTGCTTTCAAAGCAAGCGGGCTCAAATGAACAGTTCTATTTACCGCTTTTTAAAAAACAAACGAAAGTAGTTTGGTATAAAAAAAAGTTAAAAAAAAAACACCGAGAACAAAGAACACGCAAGTTACGTCCCAATTGCAACTCACAGCATATTTCCACACTCAACTCGACACCCACACTTTTAGCTCATGCAGAATGCATTATGTCAACTCGCAATTTGCATTTGCTGGCTCAGCATATTTAACAGCTTGTCTGCTGGCCGAATGCAAGTAAAATAATTTGCAAAACTAAGCTTTAAGTTATGTTTTAAAACGATAAAGATATACCTTTTCAAAAGTAATTTTTGATATTTTCTTTTAACCCCTAAGGGCGAAGAACATAACTGGCGCAGTCGGCAATCGAATTTAGTGCTCATTATTAATATTAATCAACTTAAATTAAACTTTAGAACGGTTAACGTGATCTAATTAAATTAAAGTGAAATTAAAAGAAAAAGAATATAACTGGTGCAAGAGGAAGTGTTTGTAAAGTGGTTCCAAGCTTGTATATGGGAAAAGATAAAAGGAGAACTGAATTTGACGAAAATCGGTTAGCAGTCAGTACTTACAAGGAAGTAAAAATGGAAGATTTGCGACAACAAATTCATGAACTGAACATGCTAGTTCAAAGGCAACAAAATGCACTGATGGCCCAGGAGGCAAATTATAAAGAACAATTACATACTCAGCAACAACAATTACAAATCCAACAGCTTCAAATACAACAAGAAGCTACTCAACAGCAGCAACAGCAGCAAATTAGTATTAGTATGAGTACGGAAAATGTTATCAGCCAATTTTGTCATTTGAAGGCATTTGAAGGCCACAAAGAAAGCAATTTGCTTTCATTTATAAAAGCAGTCGAGAGATGCATTCAACTTTGCGGGAACAACACTCAACTATATGAATTCGGTTTGCATATAATTGTGAATGAGAAAGTAAGCGGTGACGCTGGAAAATGTGTCAGGCAGCTTGGAGACGGAGTCAGCTGGGAGGAAATCAAGAGGAGACTAATTCAGCAATACCAACCAAATAGGAGTTATGCTGAAGTTTTCAACCACTGCCGTATAGTCAAGGTCACTAATTTAAGGCAATTATATGAAGTGTTTTCGAAGTGTTTTGATATGAATCAATTGTATGAATTTGACGAAACAAAGCCAAATATATAGACCTGAAATTGTAGAAAGAGATCTAAAAGAAATATTTTTATAAAAAATAGTTGGTAATTCTAGTCTTACTGACTTGTATAATAAATATTCAAAATTGAAATTATTGGATGATGATAGGGCAATTGCTTACAATCATAAAAAATTGTATATTAAGAAAGATTATAATTACCAAAATGTTAATAGAAATGTACAAAAATTTAACTCTGGGTATTTAAATCAATCGCAATCTGACAACAACTACAAACTTGTTCAGGAAAGACAATACTACAGTGACACAGACGAAATTTCAGTTTTCAACCTTCTAGCAGTATGTTTAATAATAAATAAGATAGAAATTTTAATAATACACCCCACAAAATAGAGCTTTTAACAATTTTAGGCAAAACAATGGTTCAGCGCATCAAAGAAGCGCGAATACAAATTTTAATAATTCTTCGCAATATAGGATGTCTCGGTATACCAGAAATTCGGACAAACGTATTCCGTCTATGTGGACAATATTCGGGAACAGGAGGTAAATTTTACAATACTGGACAGAGATTAAAACTACAAATGAAAGAGTTTACGATCCAAAATAAGGGTATTAAGTGCTTGATAGATACAGGGTCTGATACCAGCTACATTAGACACTCTTAGTGAAGAAGAATTACCTATTCCACTTTGGTATACAACACTAAATGATCTAAAGAAAATAAAAATTAGTTTAATTACACCAATCCCTAGATAATTCAATATATCGGGTACCTTCTCTTGGAAAGTTGTGAATTTTTCTGGTCGTTCATATGACGCCATCATGGGAATAAATTTTCTAAACGCTCTTAAAGCTAAGATCGATTTGAAGAACAAATATATGACCGTGAATCAACACCAAATATTTTTTTATAACCATCAGTGCCCCTATAATATAAATAGTATATGTAGATTAACGCCCAGTAATTCTAAAGACATAGACTTAAATCATTTAAACAGCGAAGAAGCTAAGCAGTCGAAACAATTTTAAAACTATTCGATGAACTTTTTTAAAGGAATATGAAGAATATGAAATACATCATGAAATAATCACTACTCCAAAATTTATAAATATCCTGCGATTCATCAAGATGAAATTGAAAAACAAATAACATCCATGCTTAAACATGGCATAATACAGGAGAGTAAATCTCCTTATGGATAGTCGAAAAGACCCTGATAATGGAGGAAAAGTGAATTGGAGAATTGTTATCGACTACAGGAATTTAAACAAAGTGACAATTGGAGATAAATTTCCAATGGCAAATATCGAATCAATTCTCGATAAGCTTGGCAAAGCTCAATTTTTCACAACCATAGACTTGGTCAAAGGATTTCACCAAATATTGGTCAAACCGGAAGATAGAAAGAAAATAGATTTTTCAACACCTTTTTGTCATTACGAATTCATTCGTATGCCATTTGGCGTGAAAGATGGGCCTTCTACTTTTCAGCCCATTATGAATTCGGTGCTTCGGGAATTTATTAATAAAAATTCTTTTGTGTACTAACATCACATCAATAATATTTGAAAAATGTTCGAAAAACGAAAACAGGCAGAACTTAAAGTTCAAGCCAATAAATGCAGTTTTTTAAAAAAGGAAGCGCAATATTTATGTCATATTCTATTTGCAAATGGTGTTAAACCCAACAAATGTAAAAGTCATGCAAAATCTAAAATTTCAATTTCAATTTATTCTAAAGCGCTCACATATAAGACAGGGTCTTTTAAATGCGTCAAGAAGGATCCGAATAACAATGAATTATATATAACAAAAATTACTTAAAATAAGACTAAGAATGTAAGTTAAATTATACTAAATTATTAGATCAGACAGATAAATAAGTTAAGATCAGATAAATAAATAATTAAACATATAAATAAATGAAACTTTAAAAATAAATAATTTTTATGAAATAAAGAAAAGTCAGATCAGAAAAACAATGAATAAACAAAAAGGAAACAAAAATTAGAAAAGCAGAAAAGAGAAAAAAAATAGCATTAAGAGAAGTAGTGAAAAACTGCTTGCTTAAAGTTGTGCTTACTTGAGATACTCCTAATTGCCAAAGGCAACGAATTCCACAACCTGATGGCGTTCACAAAAAAGAGTCTATTAGAGTTTAAATACTTGTAGTTAGGGACTAAGAGGTTCATATTTCTCCTCGATTTACAAAACTTCAACTTTGCAAACAAATAATTAGGTGTTCGCGTGTACTCGTGTTTAAGTTATGTAGAAATATGCAATTTCTAGCATCCATATAATTAAAAATATTGCAACCAAGGACCTGATTGCAAAACTTACTGATATGGTCAAATTTTCTTAAACCATATACATATCTTGTAGCATTATTGAATGCCACCTGCAACTTATGCCTGGAACCCGAGTCAAGTTTACCATAAACAACCTCTGAGTAAGTCATGATCGGCACAATAAGCTGAGGCACAAATGATGCAGTCCTCCTCAAATTCCGTAAGGTATAGTATATCTGAATTTATGTGATCCTCACAGGATAGTACGGAGTTAATGTGGTATCCAAGGTTTTTTTAGTTTTTCAACCAATTTAAGTTTTGTATCATTTAGTGAAATTGTTGGTATATCAGAGGAAGGGTAACCAGACTTGGAAATCGCGTGGACATATGATTTTTGGGAGTTGAGCTTCAGCCTATTAGCTATAGCCCATTCTGATATTATGATCAAGTCTTCTTTTACCCTAGCATATAAATCATCAATGAGACCAATAGGTCTGGACAAATACCATTGAAGGTCATCAGCATATGCATGCATGGTAACATGACGACACTTACTGAAAATGTCATCTATGAACAGTGCAAATAAAAGTGGACCAAGCACTGAGCCCTGAGGCACCCCACAGGTTGAATTACTGATCGCAGACACATTCTAACCCTTTGAGACCTTCCAACCAAGTAACTATTTAACATATGGACCGCCGAGCTGGAAAAACTAAAATTCAACTGTAGCTTTTCACATAGTAATGAGTGATCTACAGAATCGAATGCTTTAGAAAAATCTAACAGACAAAGCAGGGTCAAATGTCTCATATCAAATGACTCTCTGATGTCATCCAATATTTTAACAACAGCAGTGGAGCAGCTGTGTCCAGGCCGAAAACCAGATTGGAGTGGGGAAATAAGGTCAAATTTTCTGACGTGTTCTGAGATTTGCTCAGCCATGAGAGATTCACATACCTTTGATAAAGCCGACAACAAACTTACAGGACGGAAATCAGGCGGTACATTACCAATGGACTTTTTAGCTATAGGGATAATCGTTGCTATTTTCCAAATATTGGGGAAGCAGGAGCTCGTTAAACAATGGTTAATTATATGGGTCAACGGGCTTAGAATGAAAGGCAAAATAAGTTTAATAAATTTAATAGGAATTCCATCCTCTCCGGCAGCATTTGACTTTATCTTGTTGACACAGCAACATCATCTTCACCCACAGAAATAAACTCAAACACAAATGGGCATTCAGAAACACAGTCCCTCGCAACTACAGCAGACATATCATCAGCAGACGCTGAACTACTACCAAAATAGTCATTCAGAATACCCGGATCAATCCGACAATCTTCAGATTTCCCATTGCATACCCCAGCTTGTCTCAAATTATTCCACAGCTGCTTGGAAGATCGTGCTAAACATAGTTTGGACATGAAAAATCTGCGCTTAGCCAATTTAATAGTAGAATTTGCATCATTTCTAGCTCTTTTGTGCTCTTCCCATCTAGATGCAGTTGGATTTCTTTTCCACTGATTGTATGTTCTATGCCGTTTTTTAAAAGCCAATTTGGCATTCTTCGTAAACCAGGGACAACTGCTGTTAGTGACAGAACGAGTAACAAGTGGAACATACAAGTCAAACAAGGCACCAATTCTGTACATTAAAGAATCCAGCTTTTCATTCACAGAGCTAAACAGCCAACATTCAGACCAATTAATAAGCGACAGGTCATTAAACAAAGAATCAAGATTAATTGATTTATAGTCTCGAAAGGAAAAAGAATTTTCAGCAACCACTGGGTTTAGATTTACATTCACTGAACAAAAAATTAGATCGTGGTCGGATATAAACGATAATTGGTCAAATATCATAACTGAAGAAATATCCGAAACTAGAAAAACATCCAACAAACTTGGAGAAGCATTATCTGTAAAGCGTGTTGGCATACTGGTATTCAGCACCTGCAGTCCAACTTCAGAAATTTTACAAATGAATTGCTTGGCAAGACTGTCCTTACATAACATATTTATATTGAAATCACCACACACAATAAAATGATCATAATCGATTACACAATTTGACAAAGTAGCAAACAACGGATCCAAACAGCAGGAACGATAAGGATTATATACACACGACAGAAAAACTTTTGTGCTATTGTCATAAATTTCAACATTTAGAAATTCCACATCTGAGCCTCCAGACATATTCAACATATTCACTCTTAAATTACTTTTACAATATATTGCCACACCCCCGCCTTTTTTGTCTAATCTATCGTTTCGAAAAAGCTTGTAATTACCTATATTCAGGCAAGAGTCACCTATACCTTTATGCATCCAGGTTTCGGATACACAAATTACATCAACAGATGAATTCTCAAAGCAGTGTCTAACATAATCCATCTTAGAATCACTTAGACTCCTCGTATTAAAATGTACAATGTTTAATCCAGAGCGCTGGTTGCATACAACGGCAATCAATGTTTTATGAACGTCACTGGAGGCAGTAACTTCATCCATAATTAGCATAAAAATACATATCAGCAACACAACAATAAGCACTACAGTAATAGAAGAAGCAGATAGTAGAGAAGAGGAAATTACTTAAAAAAATAGTCGAGAACAAGGCATATAGAGAGAGAGCATTTAAGCTATTAATATATGTAAATGTGCAATTAAACACTTGAATCAAAATAAAGAAGAAACTAAATAGTGAAGTTGATAATAAAATTAAAATGATAATAAATTAAAATAAAATAAATATGATAATAAATTAAAATAAAATAAATAAAATAATACATTAAATAGAATAATAAATTAAAATAATCAAGTAAAAGTTGAGTTTTATGCTCCAGTATAGCTTCTGCTGGCAACTGCATCTACGCTCTCACTACTATTGCTTCAGCATTCGGATCGGCTCTCACAAAGACTCGGCCCCAAATTGTAAACACTGACACTAGAAGTTTTTGTCTTTTGAGCTCATTGGCCCGACGCAATATTTCACGATTGTTAGACTCTCATGTACATAAAACGAGCTGTCACCCTGAACCCCAATATCATTTAGCAACAGCGGCTTTTTACTGGACTTGCGGAAGCCAGCAATGTGCTTGAGCAACTGACTTCTGTCACGTGCCGAGTGGAGTTTCACCTTACTTCTCAGACGGAATGCCTCTCTCACTAGTTGAGTACTGACATTAGCCGCTTTGCAAACTTGTGAGAAAATAGCAGACACATTTTCAGCTGCAGCATGGGGAATACCATTGATAATCAAATCAGAGGATACCGCATCGTTCTCAAAGTTGGCCACTTTATCACGCAACGTGGCTACCTCGCGTCCAAGAGCCCGATTATCAGCATCCATCTCCTCCACAACAGCAACCCGCTTCTCCATTTTTGCCACAGCAGACCTGACATTAATTAGCTCACCAGATAACTCACCCATTCTCTGCAAAACTCTCTCTTCAGATAGTTTGACAGCTTCAGTTATGCTTTGAGTCACCTGCTTAACAATGCACTCCTGTTGCAGTTGAAGCTTCTCTTCAAGCAGCTGTAACCAATTTCGTGGTAGTGGTGAATCACCAAGTTTCTCATGTATTTGAGTAGGAGTCAAATACTGCGGCGAAGAGACGGACGTCAATTTTTTTGGCGCAGCTTTTCGAGTGGTAGGCATTGCTTTCAAACCACAAAACATTCAACTTGAAAGTCTTATTAAAAAACAAACAATCACTTCAAGAACAAAAACAATTCCACCAATCAAACAATTCCGGCTCTCCAATTTCCAAGACAACCCGTGATCAACAACAAAACAGTACACTGAAACTACGCGACACAACCGCCAGCCAAAACAAACACGTCTATTCGTCACACATTACACACGTCAAAAGCAGATAAAATCATTCCTCGGCAGGGTTTACCGAAAGTTTGTTAACGAATATGCTAGAATAGCGACTCCATTAAAATGTATCTTAAAAAATAGTAATGTAAATACAATTGATCCCAATTAAATGTCAGCTTTCGAAAAGTTAAAAATTCCTGTAACTAACCCGCCTATTTTAGTATACTCCGATTTTATTTAAAAAGTTAAACTTCTAACTGATGCCAGCAATTCAGCGTGGGGTGCGGCAATGATACAGGACGGTCACCCAATATGTTTTGCATCAAGGACTCTTAACGATAATGAAAAAATTACTCTATAATTGAAAAGGAAATGCTAGCCGTAGTATGGGGAATTAAATATTTTAGATGATAATTGATCGGTGTAGAGTTTGATCTGCAAACAGATCATCAGCCCAGCAAATGGCTGCCTGCGAAATATGCAGGTAAATATATAAATCCACGTCTACAAAGATGGCAACTGTCATTGGGAGAATATAATTTTAAAACAGACTATATAAAGGGCAAGGATAACGTACTTGATTTTTTTAACAGGGTAAATAGTAGCACGAATGAAATCACTAAATTTGACTACACTTAGGTCTCTTTTTATGCGGTTTTTTTTATGCGGATTTGAATTTATGTGGTTTTTCAAAAAAATTTTTTGTTTAAGCGATTTTTCTTTTTTCAGAGTTATTACTTTCTTCAGTGTGAAAAAGACATAAAGAGTTACACATGGCGAGTGGTTCTTCTAATTCGGTGATTCCCCGTTTTAGTTTTGCTCGTGTGCACATACAAGAGAGAAATCTTTCTATCTTATGTTTATTTTGTGGGTGAAGGTGCAAAGGAAAAAATCTGCAATTTTTTATAAAATTAAATTTAAAGTTTGGAAATAATTCTTTGCTTTTTGAGATAACAATTATATTCGGGTTTTTTTCTATTCTAATTTTTTCTTTTCAAAACTTATTTGGAAGAATATTGATACAATGAATTCAAAAGAGAGGGAAAAAATTCAATCTTTCGAAAGGAAAATTGAAATTTTCGACCGTACTAGAAAAGGGGATAGATATGCAACAATAGGAAGAGAGTTTCAGCTTAGCGAATCTTAAGTTAGAGCTAAAAGATTCGCCAAGCTGAAAGAATGAAGAACAAATTAGAAAATCCGTGGTTTCTGGCACTGATATCACTGTTCATCCTATTCGCGCGAACCTCTGCTGGAAAAACTGGAACGAACCCTCATAATATGGATTGGGGACCTAACATCAAAAAGTATTCCTCTGAACGGTTATGTAATTATTGAAAAGGCGCTTAAATTTTCTGAAAACTTAAAAATGCCAGAACCAACATCTGCTAAGTCCCATGTAAACAAGACATTCTCTGCAAGCAAAGGCTAGCTAAGTGGATTTTTGAAAAGAAATCAACTTCGTAACATACAAATAAGAGGTGAAACATAATCAAGCGACGAGAAGGCAGCAAAAATATTTCCAGAGAAATCCAGAGAAATTGAATTGTATCATAGCGGATGGAGGGTAATCTGCAAAAAGGGATGGCTGACAACAGCAGTATTTACCGAATGGTTTAAGAAATGCTTTGTTCCTGAGGTGGACCTCTACATGCATGAAAAATCCCTGGAATTTAAAGTGATATTAATCATTGACCATTGAGGCCATCCAGTAATAGAACATCCCCTGTTAAATTAGTATTTTTTCCACCACTACAAGCATTATCCAGCCTTTGGATCAAGGCATATTTTCTGCGTTTAAAAAATACTACATTAATTGTTCCTATCAGTATATTTATAATAAATTGGTAAATTCAGAATCTACATTAATGGAACTGTCGAAGAAATTTTCCATTCTTGCTTGCATTCTCCAAACTACATCTGCCATTGGAAGTATAAGAAAACACACATTAAAATTATGTTCGAAGAAAGTCTGGCCTGAGTGTGTAGAAAACGAAATCGATATTGAAGAACAAGGACTTCCGAAAGAAATAATATCAACTGCCCATCAAATAGAAAGAGAAGGTTTTGACATTCTTAACAATGACGATGTTAATTAATTGCTTGCGGACGTGTTTTTGCCCGATGGAGACATTATTGAAATAGCCTTAAGAGATGTAGAAATTTCTTATGGTGACAGCGATGACGAAGTTATTTCTAGTCTTACGTTAACATCGATTTCAGAAATTCTCCAAACGTGCGATACATTGCAAGAAAAAAATGTTGTTATACGAGCCTGACACCAGGCCTTAAAAATAAATCAAGATTTAAATCGTCTTATATCTGGTTTTTTTTTTACATGACCATATAACAATATTGGATAGAGTCGTTAATAGATTTAGAAGTCAAATAATAATAGTTGATCAAAAGGAAACGGAATACAAAACAATTTTCAATAACAGAAGAATTATTAAAGACAGGAAAGATATACCTGACAACATAGCTGATATAGTCCGAAGACATATCATAAAGGTAAAATCGGTATATATTCAGCTTTAGATGACAGAACATACAATATAGTACAGCAAAAACTAATTGAATTGTACCCTAAAAAAGATTTAAAAGACGAAGATGCGGCCCTAAAACAAACAGCTTTATTTCATAAAAAAAGGACATTCTGGAATAATATCCAACTATGAAGGTATGAAACATAAAGTTTACTATCCGCAACTAAAGAAATTAATAATAAATTAATAACAAAGTAATTAATAATTCCGATAATTGTACAGGTGGGAAATATGACAGGCACCCAGTAAAGAAAAAGTTTGAAAAGAAGTTGTTTTTTGACCGAAACACCATCAGATGTCAATACGTAAACTCCAAACAACCTTTTTTAAATTTCATTGATAAATTTTCAAAGCATGCAATTTTTTCTCTGGAAGATAGAAACAGCTTAACTCTAGAAAAAATACGATTATATATATATATATATATATATATATATATATATATATATATATATATATATATATATATATATATATATGTATATATATATATATTTATATATATATATATATATATATATATTTATATATGTATATATATTATATATATACGAGGGCAGTTCGAACACATGTTAAATTTCATTGAGATCTGGCAACTCATTCGTATAGTAACACGTGTTCAAAAAAGACGCTCCAGTGATTTTTTTATAATGGAAAAATTAGAAATTCGTGGTGTGATTAAATATTTACATAAGAAAGGTTTATCGGGACAAGAAATTCATAATGATATGGTGAATGTGTTAGGTGAAAGTGCTCCTTCATATTCAACAGTAAAAAATTGGATTGCTGAATTTAAACGTGGTCGTACAAGCATTCAAGATGAACCCCGAAGTGGACGTCCAAAAACTGCAACAACGCCAGAAATCATAGCTAAAGTTCATGATATGGTATTAGATGATTGACGAGTGAAAGTGCGTGAAATAGGTAATGCCATAGGCATCTCAAATGATCGAGTACATTTTATTTTGCAAGAATTACACATGAAAAAGTTTTCTGCAAGATGGGTGCCGCATTTGTTAACAGTTGACCAAAAACGTATTCGAATGAAAATTTCTCAAGCTTGTTTGGATCGTTTTAAGCAATATAAAATGGATTTTAAGCGTCGTTCCATAACTGCTGATGAAACATGGATCCATCACTTCACACCAGACACAAAATAACAATCCAAATAATGGACTGAAGCTGGTGGAAGTGCACCAAAGAAGGCAAAAACAGTTCAATCGGCTGGTAAGGTCATAGCTACGGTTTTCTGGGATTTCAAAGGAATTTTATTAATCGACTATCTTCAAAAAGGTAAAACAATAAATTCTGAATATTATTGTAGCCATTTGGATCAATTGAATTTGAAAATTCGAAAACAAACGACCTGGTTTACAACAAAAAAAAATTGTTTTTCATCAGGACAACACACCATGCCACAAGAGTGTTTTAACAATGGCAAAATTGAACGAATTGAAGTACGAATTGCTTGACCACCCACCTTATTCTCCTGATTTAGCTCCCTCTGAATTCTACTTGTTCCTAAATCTAAAAAAATTCCTTGCTGGCAAACGTTTTATCTACAATGAAGATGCAATGGCAGCTGTAAACGATTATTTTGAGGAGCTTCCGGAAAATTATTTTAATCAAGGGGTACAATTGTTAGAAAAACATTGGACTAAGTGTATTGAAGTTTCAGGAGACTATGTTGAAAAATAAAATAATTTAAAAAATCTAGCTCTTGTTTTTCATTGTTAGGCTAAGAACATTTCGAACTGCCCTCCTATATCAATCCAGGGAAAAATGAAGAAAATCATCTGTGATAATGAATTCAATAACATAAACATGAAAGAGTTTTACAGAAATGAAGGCATTGGAATCCATTTAGTAAAACCGAACAGCCATACTGGAAATTCGAATATAGAAAGACTCAATAATACATTGACAGAAAGAATGAAAACCTTAAATTTAGAAGACAAAACCCCGATTAGAGAATAATGTCAAAAGCTATGAATTTTATAATAATTCATACCATTCAACTGTTAAAGATACTCAATTTAATATCCACTTTAAGAAAATAGAAAGCACAGTCATTAAGAACAGAACAAAAAAAAAATAAAAAAGAGGACATTCAAAAAACTAAATAAAAATAGAGAACGAGACTAGAAAAGAGGGTTTCATAAAAAACTACGCTAATCCACGATATAAAGAACAGCCTAAATTTAGTAAATACCCACTTAAAAATGTTCATGTATCTAATATTAAAAGACCTTTCAAACTTGTAGGGCAAAACACTTGTAGTGCTACTGATACTGGTGATGGTCCAGATGTCGAACCAATGGCTAACGATTGAAAAGTTGGAATCGGACATGGGTTATATCGAATTGTACGTCGATCAAGAAGAAATAGTATGTAATTAAGACATAACTTTGCACATAATAAGTCCGACCGAAATTTTGAAAGTTGTAAATGAATTCAAAATATCACTTACACTAAAAGAAGAAGAAATAGCAATCACAAAGACGAAATTATTTACATTAGTTCCACATTTTAGTTAGAGTTAAACGAGGACTGATAAATGGTATGGTTAACGGTTCTAAATTGGTTATGTGGCACCTTAGATGATGAAGAGAGATATAGAGAACCATTTTGCTGTTATTGACAAAAATACCCATAACATAATAACTGATAACAATCAACAGATAAAAATCAATGATAACTTCAAAAAATCAATATATTATATAAAAAATACGATTGAATCCGACAGAAAAAGAGTTTCAACAAAAATAAACGAACTCAATAAAACACAAATTGGAATGTTGACACATATATTATTTACGAGACTTATGTATAAATTGAATAACATCAACAAAAAATTGAACATATACAGCAAAATGTAGCTTCAGCAAGGACAGGTATTTTACAACCCAATATTCTGACTAACAAAGAAATAACCAAATATTATATTGATTTTAGAAAACTATTAAATATTAGATTGGGAGTAGCCATATGAATTTACGATAATATAATATATGTTATTAAACTTCCAATTGAATATCTCAAAGTAAATTAAAAATTGTACCACTACCAAATAAAAATATCTGCGAAATTAACTCCGATATTGAATAGTTTGTAGAAATAAAAAACAAAATTTACACATTTGAAGAAAACTGCAACTTCGAAAAAGTTGCGTAAATGGAAAAAAATGTGTATTAACAAGAAATGAAAAAGAAGAAATTATCGAAACTAAGGGCAATGTATTAATTTTAAAGAATTTTAAAAGTAAGTTTCTAAATAGTACTTGTGATGAAAGATCTTTTCATTTAAATGGTAATTATTCCATAACTTTTAACAATTGCACTTTATACGTAGACAATAAACAATTTCCTTCCAAAACTTGTATATATAAAGAGAAATTTGTAATCCCTAAGGAAAATAAATCTTTTGAAAGTGCAAATAAACTAACGTTCATTGAAATAACATTAATGCAAGAAGAAATCATAAAGGCCATTAAAGAACTAAAATATCATAAGATTGTTTACTACGGTTTAGGAAGCTTCACTATATTAACACTAATAATAGTAATAATTATTGTTGTTATAATAATTCGGCAACAGAACAGAATGAAAGTTAAGTTTACAAATGAAATTATACAGATAAAGGAAGATTGTGAATTAAGAAATCTTAACAAGAAAGAATTAAAAGCAAAATATAATATAAAGTAAGAGAATAGAAATATGTAATAGAGCATTTCGAGCAGAGGACAAGCAGTAAGATACAAAAACAAGACGACTCAGGAATGTCGCTATCTAGGGGGAGAGGAGCTACGTCCCGATCGGCACTCACTGCATATTTCCAGACGCAACTCGACACCCACACTTTTAGCTCATGCAGAATGCATTATGTCAACTTGCAGTTTGCATTTGCTGGCTAAGCATATTAAGCAGCTTGTCTACTGGCCGAATGCAAGTAAAATAAATTGCAAAACTAAGCTTTAAGTTAAGTTTTAAAACCACATAAAAGCAATAAATATATACTCTTTCAAAAGAAATATTTGCTATTTTCTTTTAACCCCTAAGGGAGAAGAACATAACTCGCTGGACAAGTCTAACGGTTAACGGGTTGCTCGTAGACTTATTCAGCAGAACGACAAGTCACCCCAAGTTTTGTTGTATACCGATATCCTCCGGATTCAACTGGAGAGTAAATACTAAACGCAAGGCAGTTTCCAGTTCGTCGGGGAAATCCCAACATTCTTCAATGTTCAAGATAGTGTTCAGCAGGCCCTCCCCCATGGCCGATCCAAAATGATCATGATCTCCATAGCAGTCAGCAGGTGGCTTGCAGAGTCGAGTAGGTTGGCCAGCACCTCACGGTGGTGAATGAGGCAATAGCCGAGCTACAGTTTGTGGTGTAAAGACATATTGTGTGATTGAATGAATGCGTTCAAAGGTATAATCAATGAATAGGTCCAGTCCTCGTTTCCTCCGGGATATAGTAATACAATAATAAATCCAGTAATGTAGGATGGAAAGACGATTGAAAATAAGTGGAATGGTATAGCAATCAACTTTATAGTACAATTATTAAGTACTTAGAAATCTTAACATGAATTATCTCTTTATAAAAAGGAAATATGTACAATTTTAGATTACGCTATTCCTGATACTGTCGAGAATTCACAGGACCTTTGCAGAAGTGCAGTTTACCAACAAGGATATATTATTCGAGACAACAAGAGAGGTGTGGTTCGCCAAGGATGACTGGGTGATTGTGACAGAGTTCCCAGGAACAGAGGTGGGGATTGTTCTGAAACAAGTGGAGGCAATGGAGAATATAACAAACAGACTGTGTGAGAAACATTCAGCGGCCAGCGGATCTGAGCTAAGGCGTAGATGCGAAGCATCAAAGCAGGAGATAGGGGCGATTTAAGAAGGTTCCAAAAGAGTGAAAAAGCATTGTCTCTACGAAGCAGAATATGCATGTCCCTGAAAGTGCGCCGGCGGTGAAATACTGATGTGGGCAATGGGGACTACGGATCACAAATACCCAGGCCGCATTTGTGGCCAACTGCAGGAGCTCGATATAAAACATACTAAAACATTTTCACTGCTATGAAAAGAAGTGGCCGTTATGACGACAGGATACCAGGGCCTACATGAAGCCGCGTGCAATACATTCACAGAATTAGGGCAGATGCAGTCAGCTATGGAGAACATAGGAGAAAGACAGAAGAAGACACAAATGGACTTATCGGTGTCTTTTATCTTGGGAAATTTTATTACGAGAAGTTGATAAACATTCAGGAACGTCAACAAATGCAAATAGCAGTGCTTGGCGACCTGCTACATGGAAAGTTGCATCCATTGTTCCTAACTACAGATAAATCACTTGAGGCAGCACCATCATCTATGGGAGATATAGTTTGGTATAGCGAGGCTCCGGAGTGGTTCTACGAACTTGCCGAGATTCGAACCGCAGAGGCGGATAAGGGTCTAACAGTAGTCATAAAAGTTCAATTACCACTACTGGAGTTATTTACGTTGTATAAAGTGTACCCTATCTCCAAAAAGCTGAACACAGATTAGTGTATATTACCAACTACCAGATATAACTACATAGCCATCCCAGGAACACTACATCGGATTCTCCACAGAGGAAGAGAACAAAACAGATATGCTACCACCCAGGCAAATTGATCACCCGAACAAGTAACTATTGCGAGATAGAAGTCCTAAAGTCCTAAACACGAACGGGATCAGTGCGATCACGTAGCGATTCCAGCGACGCCCAGGATTCTGGTAGCCACCAAAGCTACGAGTAGATGGCACTATCATTTTGACGAACCAATAAGTGTTACGGCGGTGTGCTCGGGCAAAACCACACGTATGGAGCTAAGGGACACCTGCTACATTACTATTGGCGCAGGATGTAGAACAATAGAAAAGGGAGTAATCTTGGTACACAGAGCACGAGAGGAGTCTCGTTTAAACTTCTCGACATCCATGGGAACAAGCGAGGTATCAGAAAACTCAAGGAACTACAGGAAAATCTCCAACAAACTCACTCAAGTCACACTCCCACAACGCCAGCAACAGTTTCGCTGTTACACCATCAGGATATTTGGAAAATGTTAACCAACAATAGTAGGGCATGCAACCACTTGTTTAACGAGACTGAAGACAATGAGAAAATATCAGACCTCACCAATTCCTACGACTGGATGAATAGGGGAGGGGTCGGCTCTGCCGGACTTCTTCTAGTAATAATAATAATGATGGTTTTCTCAACGAAAAGATGGTGCGCAATAGGCAATTTTGGAAGCCGCTTCTTTCTCTTCCTCCTCGCCTGAGTTGTCGTTGCCCCTGAACCACTGGTTGGTGGTTCCGCCACTGTGGTGGCTTCCCGACGCAGGCTCTCTGGATCCAGGGTACGTTCCTCTGTCTCTGAAGAAGAAGAGATTGCGGTAACAACCCCCGTCTCCTCCAGGATGCGCTCTCGCTGATAAAGGCGAGAGACTTTAGCGATGGTTGGGACCTCCAGAATCCGTGCCCCTGCCGCCGAAGCGGGTGGATTTCCACATGCGTGGGTTCCACTTGGAGTAATAGATAAAGTTGTCCATCGCCAGACAGTGGTTTTTGTTCGGGACTCCTCCCTAGCCAGTTTGGTCCGCGGATGGTACCCATTCTCTATACCATCATTGTGATAGACAGACAGCCATAACTCCCGCCCCTCCTAAGAGGTTCAGAAGTAATGTCATTTGCCTACCAAGGGAAATGCCAGACATCCGATGGGATGTCTGGCAAATCCAGCACGGATTCAGTTCAGCATTAGTATCAGTTCTTATCTCTGTAATGCTATTTCCAGCAGAAATATGCAGCAACATATTTCGAAGCCATTAGAACCACGAAAAGTTTCACAGAAAAATGGAAAGTAATTACTAAGAATTAATTACGTTCTGGGCAGAAATCAAATCTTTCTCTTTAAGCATACTGACGCCTAGCAATTGTATTCAGGCATACGATACATTAACAACTGAAATGGCCTGATTACAAAATTTTTGGTGGATATAAAACGAATTACTTCAGGACTGAGATTTGCTTTTCACCAACAGAAAGATGAGATCAGTTTTAACCTTCGTTGAAAACGTTGCTGAAATCATAAAGTAGTTAACGTTCGCACACAATGTGAAAAAAGAACAATGAAGCCAGATGAAGGAGCAACACAAACAAATCATATTTATCATAAATGTACCTTTGGTCGATCAACAACAATTTCATTTATCGATCAACAACAGTTTCCTTTATTTAAAGTCCTAACTGTTCGCACAGTGAATCAATTTCAACGTAACATCTACATTTCTTAGCAGCAGATTCCCACCGAGATCAATATATACCATCAACTTCAAGTACATTGGAATCTGGATTTGTGTTTGAAAAATATATTTATATCTGTCACCACCAACAATTCAGGTTCGGAAGAAAAGTAATATAATATTTGTCTGTTCAACGGCAAAACCACCAAGAATTGTACATTTTCTAAAGTGGATATCGATTTCGTTTGAATATTAATGCACCATGATTTGATTTTTGCATCACCAGTTTATATGCATATCTCAGCAGTATATATGGATATATCAGCAGTGTGCGGCACTAACCACACACAACTCAATTTATTAGGGTCTGGTCTCTTCTGTATGCACCTTTCCTGACTTAAATAAAATCAATTTACTCACGATTTTAGTTCATCCGCCTGTGTCCAGCATCACACACATATCGTTCTCCAGATTTAAAAATATAACAGAAATAAGTAAACCTGAAGAACTGAAAAAAGTTTTTAACAAAACAAGTACATTATTGTAAACCCAATGGAAACAAATCACCATTCTCCCAAAACCCCTTGCTGCTGTTACCTAAAGTACAATATAATAGTAATCTAGTCACCCCGCTCGCCAGTGTGCATCATCATCAAATTGATTCTTAGTGTGTCGCCATATGACGCGTTTGAAGGCTTCATTACTGAGATCGAAGCAATTGTTAATTCACGATCTCTAATTCCAATATCTATAGATCAAAATGTCTTAACAGCCCTAACGCCAGAATAGTTTCTAATTGATGTACCACTAACTGCACAAATCGATAGAAGCACACCGCAAATCAAAACTTTCTTGTCGGCAAGATGGAAATTGATCACACAAATTAAAGCTGAATTCTTGAAACATTGCAATCTGCAGTATCTTAACCAATTACAAGAAGAAAGCACCAATGTAAAACCCAATCAATAAATATATGCGAAGGAGAAATGGTTATTATCAACGAAGACAACTTACCACCGTTTGAATGGCCTCTTGGACGCATCATAAAAAACAAGTATACGATGGCGCGGTACGCTTAGTCGAAGTTGAAACTGTATTTGGAATATGGAAAAGACCAATTCATCGACTTGCACATGTGTTTATCAATGAAGAAATGAAAACTGAAAATGATGATCAACAAAATATCATTGCAGACCCTAGTTCCAAATGAACTGAAAAAACTACGGAAAAGGCTGACTAGTGCATTACTGTTAAAATTTCTTATCTCCTTAGATAAATAGAGGTGGGGTAGGCAGGATAACCGCAGAAAAGGGAGGTCTCCAAGCAGTCAAGGATCGATGCTCATTGTACCACAAGCCTCGAAATATTTAGGGGAAGGAGGAGATAGAGGATTTTGAAAGGAAGTTACACCTTTTCAAACTTCTTTGACTCTTTTATGAATCTCAGAAGTTTGTGAAGGGACCATTTCCAAAACATCTCATACTAATATGCGCTTCTTCATCTCGCAGAGATAGGACAAGCGGAGAGAAAATGATCTGTGCCGTCCTGTTCTTCCTCTAGAGAGGAGACGCAGTCGGACTGTCGAATATGCCAATGGACGCCATATGATGACCCCATAGATTATGCCACGTGATTACCCCAACAAAATTATTTCCTTCGTAATGTTAGAAGGAAATCTGCAAATTTAGTTGTAGGCAACTAAAATACACCATCGGTCTTTATGAATATTATTCACATGGCTCTTGATCCAATCAATAGCTTCTGCTAAACTCATACCGATAAATGGCTTTGATCCGATTGTAGTACCCGCAGATTCACAGTTTCCCAATTCATCAGCTACTTTGTTCCCCGTATACCATAGTGTCGGATCTCAAATAAGTTCAAATAAATTCCACCTTACGATGGAGATAACTCATTCTTGGACATTTTCTAGCGCTTTCAGTGCAGCCTGACTGTCAATACAGACTCTAATCTGTGTACCGCGCCATTTCATCTCAATTATAGCAAGCAATTCCGATTGGAATGCCGTTGCTATACTGCCCATAACCGAGAAGCATCTGACATTTTCATTGAGATGCCATCCAGCCCCAGTCTCCACGCAATATTCATGTATTGTATTTCATGTATGAAGAAAATATATGTATACATACATATACGTCAATATTATGGAATTAGCGAGAAAAATTAAACAATAAAAATTTCTACCTTAACATCCAAATAAGTAAAGTTTTAATTGTATTAATTTTTAGTAAGTTTTAAGTAAGAAATTAAGAAATAAACTCATTGCAAAGAAAACTTCACTAATCTCATATTAGTCAACATTTGCATTTAAAAACATATTCGTATTAACTGAATTTGGACTAGAAGCAATAAGACATCGTTTATCAGATATTATGTTCCGCGATAAAGAAAAATTCTCTCAGAAGCTGCACTGCAGCGCTGCTCTATGCTCCGTGAGTATATTCGTTATTTATTGTGTGTATTTGGATCTTTTCAAAATGAGTGAGTGCTAAAGTCGAACAAATACAGCAGATACTTCCTACAATATTAACGAAACAAAGAGAGTAAGTGCTTGACGGGTAGGAATGTTTCGAAACTTGGGTGCACTGAAGTAGGTGCACTAGTAACCATTCGTGCAGAACTTTAGTATTCATCACCTTCCAGCCCTGTTTCAATATTTCACAATAGAACATGCACATGGAATCAGCTCTTCCCATGATTTTCCATTTTTTGGTATGCATGTTGATGGATCCTAATGGGGCAATACAACACTGTACCCTCCCTAATATATTTTTCCACCATACGCTCCAGACCATTCAATATGAACGATGTCAAAAGAATCGCCCGAAAGCTTTTCACTAGTGTGTAGTCATCCTTACTCGGTTGGGGAATGAAGACTACCTGAACCAGTCGCCAAAGAGATGATTCATAGCCTAGAGAAAGACAAGCAGCCTCCTCTCTTTAACTCCTACTGGGTATACATTATCACGTTAGATACAAGTTGTCAAAGAAGGAAAGAGAAAACTCCATTGACTCCGTCACAATTTTTGATGCCATATACCAGTTTCGTCTCGTGATTCGATCTGTGAACCTCCACCCCAGTTCCTGTGTCAGTAATGATTCTGCTACCGGAGAAGTGGGTTTTCAGGAGGGTATTGTAGGTTTCAACCACTGAATTGGTATAACAGCCAATAGGCCTGAGAAGAGAGTCCAGCCTAACTGCACGGTCCCGCTTAAACACCCTGCACAGCCTAGCCAACTCCTTCACGTTGTCAATTTCACTACATAAGTTTCTATAAAAGTCCACTTTGATTGACCGAACGTTCGTAAAGATTCTCTACGCTATTTGATATTCAGTCCAATCATCTTCTTTTCGTGTTTTTAAAGCTCTATTCAGAAGTCTTCTGAACATTTACGAAGGTTTGAAAGTTCAGCATTGCACCCTGGAACTCCCTTACACTGCCTGCTCATTCATAACGGACATACATACTTCCTCATAGCATTGCATCGTTATGTTGTTAGTTTAGGAAACCTAGGAGCCCTCTCTTCAACAATAATCCCAAACTTGTCCCGATGCGGTTACAGAAAAAGACGAAGCAAAATTGAGAAAAGCTAAAGCCAAAATAAGTTTGTGCATTGATGAGTCGATATACGTTTACATACAAAATGAGACGTCCGCGTCCGGTATTTGGAGCACCCTAAAGAAATTGTAAGAGGATACCGGCTTAACGCGAAAGATCGGACTTTTGCATGTTTTGCGCCGAAGAAGCCTGGAAAAGTATAAACAAATCCAAATTCAAGTGTTACAATTGTGGTTGCAAGGGACATTTCAGCAAAGACTGTAAATACGAAGAAATTGCAGACAAATTCGAACAATCGAAGCCATAATGCATTCAGCGTACATTTGTCTCCCGCCGAAGTACCACCGAATGGTATATAGTTAGTGGGTCGTCATGGCATATGACACCTAACAAAGATTGGTTAAAGAAAGTCCATAAGTCTCCGATTAAAGAAATCATGGTTGCCAACAACGAGCGAATGGCAGTAAACGGTGTGGGAAATGCTAGTCTACATATTTGTGAAACAGACATTGAAATAAAAAATGTTCTATTCGTTCTTGATTTGGCGACGAATTTGCTATCGGTTGCTCAAATAGTGGAAAAAGGAAACAGTGTGGTGTTGGGTAAAAATAGTTGTCGAATAAGCAATGAAAAAGGGGAACCCCTTCCCAAAGCGAAATGTTTCCTGGGAGTGTACAAATTTGATCATGAAACTGTGTCTTGCCTATTATCGAAACAAAAAACAAATATTATAACTTGGCATCGCCGACTGGGCATATGAAATATGTAGACTTGTTCAAAATGAAAGACGGTGCGGTTAACGGTGTATTTTTTTGTGGTGACTCGGAGGAATTAAAGAAGTGTGAGGTTTGTTATAAAGGCACACATGCCAGAGCCCCATTCAAGCACACAGCAACGCGCGCAAAGAATTGCTCGATTTGATTCACTCCAACATATGCGGGCCCATGGAAAACAAATCAATTGGAGGCGTCAGGTGCTTTATAACATACATCGATGGCTACTCTCGTAAAGTGTTCGTGTATCTCCTGAAAGCGAAGGGTGAGGTTCTTGAATGCTTTACAGAATTTAAAAGTTTTGTTGAGAACTAGACAAACAAAAATTAAAGCTATCCGCACCGATAACGGTAAATAGTACATTGGCGAGCAGTTCGAAAGGTTTTGCGCGAAAATCAGGTATACTACATCAAACTTCAAGTCCAAATACGAACGAACAAAACGGGGTTGCGGAATGAATCGCCCCATCGTCGAACGAGCGAAATGCATGATATTTCATACTGGCAAAGCAAATCCTATTGGGGCGACGCTGTTCACAGGGCGGCCTACATTATCAATAGGTCCGCTTGCTCAGCTCTAGCGAAAGTAGCATCCGCATTTTTGGATCTCCAGTTATGGTCCATGTGGGAAGTGGGATTCGAAGTCCACGAAATTGATATTTGTTGGTTACAGCGACACCAGCAAAGGATATCAATGTATCTAGCACGCAACAAAGAAGAAGGTTTGAATGAGCAGAAAGGTGTGTTTTATGGAAACATCGGCAAAAAAAATTGACCACTTTTCATGCGATATCAACGACGGTGGCGCTTTAGTGGGGGATATAGTAGCGAACTCTCCAGATGCCATTGAAATTTAAACTCCGGTTGCAAAGGTTGAAGTCTCTGGCGATGCAAAGGTTGAAGTCTTTAAAGACACGGACAGTACAACAGCAAAAAATTCGCAATCGCAAGGAGTTAGTAAACTCAGCGACTTCCTATGCCCCATGGCTTCGCGAGCCAACGGTATATATCTGATCTGACAGAAATCAGATTTCCTGAGGTCGATCCAGTTACATTTGATGATGTGGTACGCCGTTCTGATTACGACAAATGGAAAGCTGCTATGCAAATTAACACTTGGACCTTGATCTCATTACCTGGCGTAAATCTATTAAATCCAAATGGGTTTATAATATTAGGCAATATATTAGCGGCGAAATCTTCCATATAAAGCGTGCCTAGTCGCTAAGGGATGCTCCCAGCGTTATGGAGTTGATTACAGCGAGGTGTACTCTCCGGTATATCAATAAGATATCTAATAGCATTGTTGGTTAAGCCCAAGTTGAAAATCGATCAGATGGACGCCGTAACTGCCTTCTTACAAAGCGATTTATCAGAGGATATTTACATGGAGCTTCCAAATAGCTAGGCGTCGGATGCGGTAAAATCTGCAAGTAAAATAAAGCAATTGACGGCTTAAATCAAACCGGTTGCCAATTTAATTTGAAACTGGAGAAATCGTTAAAGTCGTTTGGTCTGATGAAATAAAAAATGGGTCCGTGTGTGTTCTATAGTGGTGATTCTCAACTTATTCTTGCGATGTATGTAGATGATATATTGATTTTCTGGAGTGACCCAGATGTCCGAAACAAACTGAAGAGAGAACTTTACGGACTGTCAAAGCCCGGTCTAAGCAAATTGATGTCCGCCATCATTTCATCAGAGAGCGAATCATCGATCAGACCGTGCTATACGCCATTTTGCATAAGAAAACATGGTTGCAGACAGCTTGCCCATTGAGTATGTTTTGCGTTGTAATCTCCAGCAGCAATAAATTTATGTCCAATAGTCTTAAAGAATGTTTCAAAGCCTGCAGATTCAATATTGAACCTTGGAGGCCAATATATAGCCGAAATGATAGTGTTGTTGCCACAAATTGTAATGTTTGTTGCTTGCAAATAGCTTTTCCTCTATTCGTCTAGTTCTTCTTGTCTAATTCTCTTGCTTGAGGTTTTGAGACCTGATTTTTTTCTCGTTGGTCGTGTTCGAAGTTGAAAATTCAATTGGCCGCTTGCCCACAACCTCCTTTACGGTATCAGATAGTACAGCAAATCGATTTTGGCTGGGCAGTTTCGTGTTGGTATTTCCCGTTTTCTTTGCTGAGGCACCTGCAGAAGCCGTTTTGGGGTTTCTATTCAGTAATCTTGTGGCCCTGACCAATTTTTTCGGATGCCTTTGCGACGGCGAATGGTTTGGGACTTTGTTCCGCTTTCGCGTCAATGACGCTAAGTGAGTTCGTACGTTATCGACCCAAATTCAATGCCAGTCGAGAAGGTGTTAGGACAAAGCCAGGTTTCATTGCAGCCGCTCCCCCAGGGAGAACAGACGCCGACCAGGAAGCCGCATACTATGAGCAGTAGCGCCTGGGTTTTTTCCCATCTTCTGTTTGGTACAGAGTTTTCATCTCCGGTCTATGTGGTCCGCGGGAGGTATTTGATTTCCCTCCTCCGATATCTGGGAGGCATTCCCCGCCACCTGGGGATGCGCCCTCGGGCTCCCCGAGAGCTTGGCATGAATTTTATGTATAAGATCAATATTATATTAATTCAATTCTTTTTTTTATTCCAATATAAATTTTACACCTGTCAGAGGACACTAAGTAAATGATCTTACATTTATGATTACATTTTTTTGCTTTATAATAATAGTGTATGTATATAATTTACAATTTCAATAAATTCCTACTTCAGAATTCCCATGCTATTATGTCCGTTGATGAAAAGTCTGCTGTTTTCGCAGAACATTTAAGAGATGTTTTTACTCCCAACCCACCTCGCAATACTAATAATCTAATATTAATCCACTCGCCAGATACAACATGCTCGCCTTTTAAATTCAAAACAAAAGAAGTAAGTAATGCAATTAGTAACCTTGCTCTTAACAAAGCCCCAGGACACGACCTCATTACTTGAAAAATGGTCAAGGAGTTGCCCCAAACGGCCATTATCTTACTTCACTATTTAATGGCTTGTTTCGCTTAGGATACTTTCCTAAAGCCTGGAAAGTTTCAGTAATCTCAATGATCCCGAAACCAGGAAAAGATCTCTCCCAATCGTCATCATATAGACCGATTAGCCTAGCCCCCTGCCTATCTTATCAAAACTCTTAGAAAGGCTTTTTCTTGCAAAACTAATGTCGCATATAAACGAAAAACGCACTATTCCCACTCACCAATTTGGCTTCCGCGAACACCATAGTACAATAGAGCAGGTTTATCGAATAGTGAACGAGATAAAAAACGCATTCGACAAAAAGCAATATTGTTCAGCCGTCTTTTTAGATGTGGCGCAGGCGTTTGACAAGGTCTGGCACGAGGGGCTTATTTACAAAATCAAAAAACTGTTGCCCACAAAAGTACACCAAATATTAGAATCGTATCTATGGGGCAAAAAGTTCAAGGTAAGGTACAATAATGCTTACTCTAAATGCTATGACATTAAAGCTGGCTACCACAAGGAAGCGTGCTAGGTCCGGTGTTGTATCTACTATATACCTCAGATCTGCCTACCAATAAATACTTAACAACAGCAACTTTCGCCGATGATACGGCTATCCTTAGCATTCATTCAAATCCCAAAATCGCATCCCGTGACTTAGATGATCATCTGGTCCTAGTAACAAATTGGTTGGCTGACTGGCGAATTAACGTTAACGAATCAAAAAGTACGCATAATACCTTTACTATAAAAAAGGTACATGTCCAGCCATAAAGCTAAATAACGTTCCTATTCCACAAGCAAAGGAGGTGAAGTACCTATGAATTCATCTTGATTCACGCTTGACCTGGAAACGCCACATCGAAGCCAAAAAAAAACAAATGACTTTGAAAGCAAATAGCCTACACTGGCTCATGCACAAAGATTCCAGGTTGAGCCTAGAATACAAAACACTCCTGTACAAAGCCATTATAAAACCAATTTATACTTACGGTAGCCAATTGTGGGGCGGCGCAAGCAACTCTAATATATAATTGATACAAAGAGCACAGTCCAAAATTCTAAGAACCATTACTTGCGCACCTTGGTTCATAAAGAATGCCAACATTCACAACGATCTGAACATTCCGCTCGTAAAAAAGCAAATCTTCGACGCCAACTTTAAATATGCGCAAAAAATCAAAATCATCTAGCTAGAATACTAGCATATAACAGGGTTCCAAGTCGTCTAAAACGTACGAAATCACCAGCACAACTAACATCGACACCTTAATCATGTACAAACACTAATATAACATTTATTACAGTAACTAACATATAACATTGTGATTACTAAAAAGCACTAAGCATTGGCAAGGTGTATTGTTATTAATTATTTAGTTTGTAAGATATGCTTACTGACTGTTAGTCTAGCTTAGAAGATACAATAAATAAATATGTGGAAAAAAATTATGTCCGTTGGTGTAGGGCGTTTGAGCCGTCGGTGTGTATTTTTGCTTTTGCTATATACGCGGAAAACTTATTGTACAGTGTCTATGTTGAGATCACAGTGGATAACGTTATTGGGTATATACCATACAGATTGTAGGTAGAAATTTTGATAGAAGTAATTGTAAGATGTTTCTATTCCGTACCTTCTTCTTCTTAATTCTTTCGTTTTATAATTAAATTAAATAAATTCCTAATTTATGTAATGCTTTGCCAGTCAGTTCTTTTAGAATTTCACTTGTTAGTCCATCATATCCATAATACTTTTTTGTGCTGATTGTACTTTGTATCTCCTTCTTCGTTACTTTTATTGCTATATTTTTCTTTTTTGGTGTGGCAGCTGCAACAATTCTTTGATCATTCATTTCATTTGTAAAGATTTTTGGTAATTGATCATTTGGCTTTGTCTAAATGAGTTCGATCCCACTTGTTGTCTTGAATTTTGAGTGGCACTTGATGTAAATTTTCATTGTCGATTTTTTTGGTGGATTTACACGAGTAGTTGTTAGTTCTTGTGGATCCTAAATAAGTTATGTACTATTCTACTTTTTCATATTTGTCATGTTTTAACATTTATTTTAAGTCTGTTGTTACTTGACTAAATTTTCTTCATTGTTTTTCAATGAGAGGTTTATGTCAAGTCTTTGCTCCAGATTTTATGAATGATTTTGGACTTAGTCCATTAGCATTCCAGAGGGCTGTTTTCAAATTACTTTCCTTCTTCATTCAATTTATTGACCGCTATAGTATTCATCATGGCGAGATTAATTGTTGGATGTGTTTGCATTACCGGCTGCTACATGTACATACGTCAAGTTAGGTGAAGTGATGCTGTGTTTAGTTGGCTGGTCAGTTTGATTGACACATTGAAGGTTGCTGTTCAGTTCTGGAGAAATTTATTTTTTATTTAAGCGATGGGCAACATTTAATTTATAGGGCTTGTATGCCATATATCCCTTGTAGTTAACAGTGTATTTTCACTTCCTTTTGATTCAATTACTGGTTTTATGACTTCCAGAACACTTAACAAAACAAAGTGTTTGGGAGTTCGTGCATTGGCGCAAAGGCCTTTTTTGGTGTAGGGGCTCAAACCTTAATTTACAATGTAGTAAGTGAGATAGGGAGTATATTTCCTCATGGTTTGATATGCTTTTTAATTCTAGTAAAAAAGTGGTAAATGTCTTTTAGTGTTTGAATGCAGTATATTGTGCATATGCCTAACTTCATGTCCCAATTCAGCAAGTTCTTTGATAATTTCATCCTTATCAATGGAATGATGCATGCCTCTCAATATTATTTGATCTTTCGGTTTAAAAGTATAATATTAAGTATTTTTTTGGTTTAATAACTTCATTATAGCTATGTAGTTGGTCGATTCGACTGGTTCGATTTTAATTTTGTTCTTTTGAAGGAATTTCAATTCGTACTTGCATTGCGGGAGTAAATTTAGTGCTTAGTTAAAGCATTTGGGCGATTAGGACAAAGACCACGCCTACCTCCCATATAAGGAACTTTTCTCAACTTTTTTAAAATGACTATAACTTCGGTCCATTGATGGAATCTTGACGCAATGTGGCAGTTATGGAGATGTGGGTCCTACTAAACACTATAAAAAAAAGCAACAAATGAGGTTGATCAAGGAAAAGACAAGCCTACTTTTGATATAAGGAACTTTCGGGTCTAAAATTAAAATGAACCTACCTGGGGACACAAACTTATTCTACCTTACTGTAGAAGAAGTTTGTGTCCCCAATAAAATAAAATATAGGCCGAAAAACCTAACCGTTAGTGCCTTAGCTTTAAGCTTATTTTGGGGAAAAAAAATTCAAATGATTCCTTAATAGTATTCGGTGACTTCAACTTACCGCATGTAAATTGGACCTTTGATGATGATATAAATGAAATCTGGCCTTGTACAAATCGTGAATGCTTCTATGAGTTTTTGGATGCTACGGCTGAGCTTGGCGTGTGCCAGATAAATTTGGTGCCAAACAAAAATGACTAAATTTTAGATCCGACTTATGCAACTGATTCAACTGAAATTAGTGTATTTTCTTGTGATGCTCTGGTGTAACCTGAGGATTGTCACTATCCTACCGTGCTGCTGTTGAATATGTTTGTGCTGAGTCTCACACATCATTTCATGACCTAGACGTTATTGTTTTAAAAAAAACTGATTATGTTAAGTTGAAACAACTGTTATATGCAGCTGATTGGCCTACTTATGGAACTAATCTAGATGAGTGGGCGGCAGTATTTAATAACATATTTTATACATGTTTTGAGCTCAGATAGGGGGTCCATTATGGTCAACTAGGCAACTTCAGAAATTAAAACATTTAAAAAATCTACCCTTTAAACATTACAAGAAATCGGGTAGTGGAGTTGATTACGCTAAATATGCGATTCTTAGAAATAGTTATCCAACTTGAAATGCATCATGCTACAAAGCTTATATAAGCAATTTAAAATGTGAAATGCACAAAAGTAGCAAGCGTTTTATAGCTTCTTTAATTTGAAGCGTAAAAACTCTGACTTCCCTTCAACAATGAATTGGAAAGGGTCCTTATCTACTGATGATCTGGCTATATCCAATTTCTTTGCAGACTTCTTTAAATCTACCTATACTAGTGACCTGTACGATGCAAATTCCGCTTATCCATATCCTTGGTCTTCATTAAATTGTGGATTTATGCTTCCATGAAGATGTTATTTATAATCTTAAATCTTTAAAAATGTCATTCCTACCTGGCCCAGACAAAATTCCTAACTGTATTTTGAAAGTGTGTGCAGAGTGCATATATTTACCTTACTAGTATTTTTAACGCTTCACTTGAGTTAGGTAACTTTCCTGTTTGTTGGAAAGGGTCTTATTTGATTCCACTCCATAAAAGTGGATCTAAGTCTGATGTATCCAATTACCGTGGAATAGCTAAACTAAGTGTTCTTCCTAAATTGTTTGCGTCCTCTCATTTAGCATTCTCAGTAAAGTCTGTAATTTCCCAATATCAATATGGTTTTCTCAAAGGAAGATCTACTGTTACAAATCTGCTTGAATTCTCTTCTTCAGTTATTCAGGGTTTCTCTGCAGGTCTGAAAACTGATGTAATTTATACAGACTTCAGTAAGACCTTTGACAAAGTTTACCATAACCGACTAGTTAAGAAACTAACTTGTATTGGTATTCCCAGTAAACTTCTTTTTTTTTATTAAATCCTATTTAAGTGGTCGCACACAAACGGTTTTATTCAAGGATGCTTTGTCAGAGAAAATTGATGCTACTTCCGGCGTTCCCGAGGGAAGTCATATAGGTCCAGTTCTTTTCTCACTTTTTATAAATGAGCTTCCACCTGGCATTGAATTTTCTAAAATTTTAATGTTCGCTGACGACGTAAAGCTTTATTTATCCCACTATTCACCTGCATTTCCGGAAATGTTACAGGATGACATTTCTTCATTGTCGTTTTGGTACTCAGCAAATTTGATGACACTAAATCATGATAAATGTAAGTATATGGTTTTCTCTAGAAGAGACCCTTTTCGTCATCCATATACTATTTGTAAGAAATCTCCAACAAGAGTCTTCAGCTAAACTTCGTTATCGCCTTCATATTAACACCTGTGTAAAGAAGTCAAAGGGTGTCCTTAGCTTCATAAAAAGATGGGCGAAGGAATTTAACGATCCACATGTCACAAAAAGGCTTTGTTCGTCCAATTTTGGAATATGCCTCTAGCGTTTGGCATCCCCACTACAACTGCTATATTGCTAAAATTGAATCTGTTCAAAAGCAGTTTCTGTTTTTGATCTGCGTTCCTCCAAATGGAATACATTGCTTAGTCTTCCACCGTACGACCATCGTTTAAAATTACTGCAATTACCTACGTTGGAAAGTAGATGGGCAATAATTATTATAATTAATGTTTGTTTCGTAGTAAAATTGCTTAGTGGTCAAACCATATCATCTATATTGTTGAGTAATATATATTAATCTGTTCCTATGCGTTCCTCCAGAAATTATATTCCCCTTAGATTGAATATGTGTAGATCTAATTATGCATTGTCTGATCCAGTCCATGGTATGCTTGACGAGTTTAACAAATATTTTTCATTGTTTGATATTTCTTCTCCTCTATTTGTTATTAAAAGATCTTTACTGTCATATTTGAATAGTTAATTGCTTGATTCATCCACACAGCTATTGATTAGTTAATCTGTAGCTGTTTTATTGATTCACATCCCATTGTCGTGGTCGCGATCGTGAGTTCAGGTCAGTCCGGACTGTTGCTGATCGGTCACCGGTTCCGTACGTTATGCAGACGTGCCCCTCGGTCGGCTGGGTGGATAAGTGGGCCTGTGGGATACGTCGGAAAAAAGGTACCCTACCAAAAATTACCGTAGATATGCTCCTAATGATGATTTATGAAAAAAACATGCCCATTTTTGAACTCGCACGCACAAGGAAAGGTAAAGGATATTTCGAAGTCAGTCTAACCCGACTTCAGACTTCTGTACTCGTTTTAGTTTGTTTTTGCCTATTCTTCACATGCGCATATTTCGGAATTGGTTTTCCACTATTAGGTTCTACTGCTTCACATAAAGGAGTTAATATCGTCATTACAGGAGAGAACGAATACATTATAGGTGTTGCAGTAGTTGTTGTGTCCGTTGCTGCGATGGTTACTACTGTTATGTTCGTTGTTGCGAGAGCAACCCCAAAGAGAGCAGAATATGTTCGAAGCGTATTTGTTGGAATCGCAAATTGCTCGAAATATGAAAGAGGTGTTGTTGTCGCGGCAGTTGTGGCATGCGAGTTCTCCATTAGGTTGAGAGAGAACTGCAGTAATGCGTGCGTTTTCCCTCCCGCAAGTCCGTGGCGTCTCTCCTGTGGAGGAGAGCGCTTCGACACTGCACTATTTATTTTATTAAGGAATTATTTTTAGTTATTTGGCTTTTAGCTTTACACTTTTTCACTATACA